>CM066035.1:261563789-261846289 GCA_033557465.1 Ichthyophis bannanicus
GGCCACATGGTTGGCGACTTGGCAGCCGGCCGGTTCTCCTCTTGTTCCCCCCCCTTCTTTTCCTTCGCAGGCTACATCGATGTCGCAGGATGCTGGAGAGAGTGCGGCGGTGCAGCTGGTTGTCGTAGGTGGAAGGGATGGAGTGGCACCCGAAGGAACGCAGCGGCTCCAGGCCAGCATGGCGGATGGCGGTGGGATACAACAGGTGGATGTGACGAGTCGGCCGGTGGAGACCCTGCGAGGGGAGGCGCAGGCAGGCGACGAGGCAGTGGCAGGTGAGTCTCCTGTGGGCGGGGGGGAAGGGTCGGAGCAGCTTGGCGTGATGGATGGGGGTGGCAGGAAGGCCAGGAAGAAGAGACGGCATGTTCGGAGGTGTCGGCACAGGTCTGAGTCGTCTTCCTCCTCTGTATCGTCATCGTCTTCTTCATCATCTGTAACCTCACGTACGGGACATGTGGTGGGACAGGCACATACTGGCTCTTCCTCCGGGTTGGGCAAGCCTACATTGGTATCATTCACGGAGTTATGGGAGGGGGTGCCCAGGAATTTACGCCGTAAGATTTTGAAGAGGCGGTATATTGACATATTCAGACTGCTGGAAGGCAGGAAGCGCTCGGGCGAGAGTAGAAAGAAGAGAAAGGAGGATGAGAAGGCGGGACGGCTAAGGAAAGTGTCGCGTAATGTCGTAAAATGGGTTAGAGAGTTTCTGCGATTGGCAAGTGTCTGGGGCCATCAGTCTCCGGATGATTATGGAATGTTGTTGGCGTATGCAGATTCCATTTTGGAAGCGGCACAGACGCATGAAGGCTTCGCCTGGTTGAACTATGATGAGAAGTTCAGGGACAAGATGGAGGAGAGTAGGTGGTTGACATGGGGCACCCAAGATATTAATTTATGGCTGACGCAAATGTCTGTCCGTGCGGGTGCTAGTGGGGGTGCGGGGGCGAGAGCGTTAGTCGGTGGCAGTATGGGATCGGGTCGGCCCTTTCGTGCGGTGGGGGGTAACCCCCCGCAGAAGGTTGGGGTCGGGGGAATGGGGGACATCTGTTGGCGGTTCAACAGGTCCTTGTGCCCCAATTCTGGAGACCGCACCTTCAAAAGGATGTGAACAGGATGGAGTCGGTGCAGAGGGTGGCTACTAAAATGATTAGTTGGCTTCATTATAAAGCATATGAGGACAGACTTAAGGATCTTAATATGTACACCTTAGAGGAAAGGCGGGATAGAGGTGATATGATTGAGATGTTTAAATACCTCCGTGGCATAAATGTTCAGGGAGAGAGCCTCTTACAATTGAAAGCAAGTTCTGCTACGAGGGGACATGGGATGAGGGTGAAGGGAGATAGATTCAGGAGTGATATGCGGAAATATTTCTTTACGGAAAGAGTAGTGGATCCGTGGAATAGTCTCCCAGTGGAGGTGGTAGAGATGAGGACAGTAACTGAATTCAAAAAAGCATGGGACCAACACAGAGGATCTCTAAAGGTAAAAAGTGGACTGTTGTAGTTGTTGATATGGAAGGACAGACTAGATAGGCCATGTGGTCTTTTTCTGTCATCATGTTTCTATGTTTCTATGTTTCCAGATTGTAAATTCCACCATGCCTGCTCTTCCTGTGGGGGTGGACATTCAGCCAGTAAATGTGTTAGAAATAGCGGTGCAGGTCCCCCTCCATCAGCTTCCAAGTAATTTGGATGTTTCGAGTATGGCCCCCACTCCGATTTGAAGGGAGATTTTAGAGGAATGGTTGCGGCGGTACCCACGGGGCGGGATTGGAATATGTTGGCGCGCGGATTCCAGGTCGGTTTCCGTATACCGGTGCATGGGACTTTGTCGTGCAGGCCGGCGCGCAACTCGCCTTCTGTAAGGCGTTTGAAGGTGGTAGTCCGTGATAAATTAGCTGTTGAGCTTGGTTTGGGTAGAATTGCGGGTCCTTTTGTGGGGCCACCTTTGGTGAACCTTGTGGTGTCACCGCTCGGGGTGGTTCCGAAGAAGGAGCCGGGGAAGTTTCGACTGATCCATCACCTGTCATTTCCGATAGGTGATTCAGTCAATGATCATATCCCCAGAGAGTTGTGTGCGGTTCATTATGCTTCCTTTGATGAAGCGGTTAAGTTGGTTAGACAGTGTGGCCCAGGAGCCTTGATGGCGAAGGTAGACGTGGAGGCGGCTTTTCGGCTGCTGCCAGTGCATCCAGCAGATTTTTATCTATTAGGTTTCTGTTTCAACGATATGTTCTATGTTGATGAGTGTATGCCTATGGGGTGTTCTGTATCTTGTTTATATTTTGAGACGTTCAGTTCATTTTTGCATTGGAATTTGGTGCAGAGGGTCGGCTGCGGTAATGTGGTCCATTATCTGGATGATATCCTATTTGTTGGGGCGGCTCAGTCGGCGGAGTGTCAACAGTTGTTGGGTGGTTTTGTAGATATGGCTAGTGAATGCGGGCTTCCATTGGCTGTCGGGAAAACAGAAGGCCCGGCGACATGTCTTACCTTTTTGGGGGTGGAGCTGAATTCTGTGGACATGGTGGCATGCCTCCCGATGGACAAAGTGGTGCGATTGCGAGTTTTGGTAGCTAACGGGTTGGCGTCTAATAAGTTATCCTTGTGGGAATTGCAGGTTTTGATTGGCTCTTTGAATTTCGCCTGCCGGGTCATACCGATGGGCCGTGTTTTCCTGCAAACTTTAGCTGCAGCTACAGTTGGGGTTAGGAAGCCACATCATCGCATCAGAATGTCCAAGGTGATGAAGGCTGACTTGCGAGTCTGGGATGAGTTTTTGGAGGGTTTTAATGGGATATCGGTTCTGATGGAGGCGGAGATTTCCAGTGCTGATTTGCAGTTGTATACGGATGCGGCAGGTAGTTCCGGGTTGGGTTTTTATTTCAGAGGGGAGTGGTGTGCGGCCAGTTGGCCTCCGGCATGGCACTCAGCACGTTTAACTAGTAATATCACTTTTTGGAACTGTTTCCGTTATTGGTGGTGCTACATTTGTGGCCGGACAAGCTGCAGAATCGTAGACTTGTATGGTGGTGTGACAATGAGGCTGTGGTTGCTGTCATTAATCGATATACCCCGCGGTGCGCTCAGGTGGCTGGGTTAATGAGGGACATCATTCTGAATTGTTTGCGATTGAATGTGTGTGTGAAGGCCCAGCATAGTCCGGGTTGCACTAACAGAATTGCTGATGCCCTTTCTCGTGTCAAGTGGGAATTGTTCTGGACCTTGGCTCCAGAAGCAGAAGTCGAAGGGTTGGCGGTTCCGGAGAACTTATGGCAGATTGGTTAGCGGAGTTGATACTTTTGTTGAGAAATTCAGTGGCGCCTTCTACGTGGTCAGCGTATCGGAGAGGATTCGACGCAGTGGTGGAATATTTGCAGTTGCGGGGTTGGCAGCCGGGGATGGCTATGGATCCCTTATTGGGGCATTATATAGTGCAAGCAAAGCGAGAAGGAGCCTCCAGGGCGGCGGTACGAAGTCGGTTGGCTGGCTTCACCTTTTTCGCTAGAGCTGCAGGTTGGGGTCATTCAGTCCTTGGGTTCTTGTCTCGGAAATTGTTACATGGGTGGGAGAGAGCTTGCCCGGTCCCTCGGGATTCAAGGTTGCCCGTGACGCATGACTTGCTGGTTCGGCTGTGCGCGGCTTTGCCGAGTGTGGCTCTGTCACGTTACGAGGCGATTCTGTTCAAGGCAGTCTTCTGTGTGGCTTTCTTTGGAGCCTTTCGGATGGGGGAGTTGGTAGTGAGCTCCAGTCGGGCCACTGCTGTCGGTGGCCTGTTGAGCGGCCATGTGCAAGTTCAGGAGGGGCAGCTTTGGATTAGGCTGGCAAGATCGAAGATGGACCAGTTGGGGAAAGGGTTGTGGGTCATTTTAAACGAGGTCTTGTCGTTGCCCACGTGCCCGGTGTCGGCCGTGCGAGGATACATGTTGGGGCGACCTGCAACGGGCCGGCTGTTTTTCCAGCATGTGGATTCACGTGGGGTGACACATTTCCAGGTGGCAGCTGTTCTGCGGCTGGTGTTGCGTCATCTTGGCTTAGATCCGCAGCTCTTTGCGCCGCATTCCTTTCGTATTGGAGCGGCCACCAGTGCGGCGGCGGCTGGGCTATCAGAGGCTGAGATTCAGAGCATTGGCAGATGGAGATCGCAGGCCTTTAGGGGTTATGTGCGGTTGTAGGGGAATTTTGTTTGGATGCCTGACTTCTGTTTTCTTTTCCAGATGCTGTGCGGCACCCGCTTGGATGCTGGATGATCGGGCATTCATTTGTGCATTGGGTGGGACTGCAGGCAGCTGAGCGACCATTGGGGCGTAGTTTAGGTCTTGAACCTAATATGGTGTCCGTCGAATGGCTGGGTGAGCATGGTCTTCGATGGCCACAGCTATTACCTTTGCTTCGGCACCATCAGCGAGTGAGGAGAGAGCCGGCGGCGATTCTGCTGCATGTGGGAGGCAAAGATATGGTCGGCTGGACCTGCAAGCAGTTAATCTGAGCAGCTAAGAGGTACCTGGCTGAAGTTATCTGGATGTTTCCGGAGGTTATTTTGTTGTGGTCGGATATCATTCCGAGGCCTACTTGCCAGCAGCAGCGGCGATGGTCGCGTGGGCTAGCAAAAATCAATCATCAGATTGGGCGGTGGGTCTGTGACCACGGGGGATATCAGGTCTTGCACCCTTGGGTTGATGTCACCTGTGAGGGCTTATACCGGTGGGATGGGGTGCATTTATCCCCGGTGGGAATAGATTTGCTGCTCAATGACTGGCAGGAGGCCTTGGAGTGGGTCATGCAGTGGGAGGCTAAATGGTCGCAGCTTGGGCTTGGGGCAGTGGTGTAGATGCGCAAGCTTCCCCTATGCCGGGTGGCGGGATCCCAGAGGTTTCCGGGGTCCGGAGCCTTTAACTGGAAGTGGGGCGGGGGCGGGTGCCCCCAACCCGGATGACCCTTGCCGGTCTTTGCTAGTAATATGGCGAGGCCGGGGAAAAGGGGGGTTGGCATTTGCCGCTGGCTCGGCCGCGGCGGGAGTGGAATGAGGTCATCTTGCTAGTGGTATGGCAGGTGATGGCTCGTTCCGCTCGTTGGTTATTATTAAGGAATTTATGTTATAAGAAATGTTTGGAATTTGCCTAATTGCTAATAAAGCTGCGACCATATAAGCCCAGAGAAATGTGTTCGTGTGTTGTTGTATTGGGTGGTTGGGAGATGAACGAGGTGGGGGGGGGGAGGATGTGTAGGTTAAGGGAAAGGGGGAGGGGGGACCTGAGCGGGTTAGCGCCGGGTCCGACCTGCCTTGGTTATGATGAGGCCGCGGGGCAGGGTCCCGGCGGCCGGCGGTAACCGGGCATGAGGCCCGGCGCGGGGACCCTGTCCAACAAATGAGCACAGTCCACGTGCCAACCAACAAACCCAGTCAAAGACGTGGAGGCAAGGAAGGAACTATTTATTTACCACCTTTATTTCATAAAGCCAGGCCTGACACAGGCCGTGTTTCGTTTATGCCTTCATCATATAGCTCGGTGAGCCAATGAGAGGCGCCGGTTCGGGGGGGGTTAGGGGTGAGATGCACGTTGCGTCTCTCCTGATTGGGCTGGGGCAGCGAAAGGAGCAGGTCTGTTGCTGCCCACCCTCCCGCCCTCTCTTTTTTCTTTAGTTGGGTACGGGGGGTATATCTGTTAAGGGTTGTCGCAGCGGGTGGGGGAGGCGGGATCCCGGAGGTTTCCGGGGTCCGGAGCCTTTAACTGGAAGTGGGGCGGGGGCGGGTGCCCCCAACCCGGATGACCCTTGCCGGTCTTTGCTAGTAATATGGCGAGGCCGGGGAAAAGGGGGGTTGGCGTTTGCCGCTGGCTCGGCCGCGGCGGGAGTGGAATGAGGTCATCTTGCTAGTGGTATGGCAGGTGATGGCTCGTTCCGCTTGTTGTTTATTATTAAGGAATTTATGTTATAAGAAATGTTTGGAATTTGCCTAATTGTGTTGGGTGGTTGGGAGATGCACGAGGTGGGGGGGGGGGAGGATGTGTAGGTTAAGGGAAAGGGGGAGGGGGGGACCTGAGCAGGTTAGCGCCGGGTCCAACCTGCCTCGGTTATAGCCAATATCTCCTTAAAAAAAGTGGCTAGTAAAATGGCTTTGGACTATATATGCATACATATTTGACACACAAAAAAAATCAAATAAAACAAGATCAATTAAAAAAGGAAATAGTATAAAAACTGGGACCTTGTCAAGGCATGATTATTGGTACCTTTTATAAACAATTCAAATCAGAAGAACCATGTTCCCTTTGCAGTAAAATTAGACACACCTGTGATAAATTGTCAGTACTCACATGTCTTGAATCAACCAATGAATGATGGTTCTAATGTTTACAATGGCCACATTCACTCCCTGTTTCATTTTCACAATGATGAAGACCATCAGAAAACATCAAACTTCAAAGGGGTACAAAGCCATCTCCAAAGACCTTGGGATTCCTGTGTCTGCAGTTCACAGTCTTATTAAGAAGTTTTCTGCTCATGGAACTGTCAAGAATCTCCCAGGATGTGGTGGGAAGAGGAAAATTAATCTAAGAAGTCTTTGAAGGTTAGTGTGAATAGTTGGAAAAAATAGAAATTACACTTACCTGGTAATTGTAGTTCCTGAAGGGACTCCAGTTTAGTCCTCCACCTCTGGGTTGTGCACCTCCTCCTGCAGCTTGGAGACTGGGCATGTCAAAATTGTGACATCACTGGATGTAGCCTGCTGGTAACTCTCAACATCCCCCAGTGAACTATTGACAAAGCAAACTCAAAGGAGCAACAAATAAGTAACTACAAGAATCAAACGCCCCAGGAACAAATGGATCACAGTGGGTTCTGGTAGATTGTGACCAGTAACACAGAGACATCCTGCACATCAAGAGATATCCCTGCACAATGCCTTCTCTGCCTTGGCTAATGAGGATGCCCAATCCAAAGAAACTGAAGGGCCTTTAAATGAGTCGGACAATGCCCAATCCCCTGCTAAAGCACCAAATATGAAGAAAACCTCACCAAACAGAAAACTACTACTATTTGGAGATTCCATCATCAGAGGCACCAACTTGGGAACACAGCTCAAAGGAGAGAAGGTAGTCATGTGCCTACCAGGCTCTTCAGCCAGCAGGAATACAAACCAAGTTGTTGAATTACTTAGCTCAAAAAGTGAACGCTCCAAACTTGATGTTATTATCCACTTAGGCACAAACGACCTGGCTAGGAACAGTGCCTCCAAAGCCCAAAAGGACTTCCAATATCTGGGAGAGAAACTCAAGCGTGTTGTTAACACTGTTGCATTCTCAGAAGTTCTACCTGTTCTTGGTAAGGGGACAAAAAGGCTGTATCGCATTAACAGCTTTAATACATGGCTCCAGACCTGGTGCAAACAAGAAGGATTCAGATTTATTGGTAACTGGGACAACAGATGGACCAACAAGAGACTATACTGTGCTGATGGACTACATCTCTCTGTCGCAGGGAAAAGAATCCTAAGTGAAAAATTCAGGCAGTATGTGGATATGCATTTAAACTAGAAAGAGGGGGTGACAGATGTGGAAGGTCAACATCTGCATGCCACCCCCAGCAAAAGCAGAACACCATCAGAAACAGCCACACTTTTAAACCACACATCAAAAACATGTGGGAAGAAGTAGGCAGAACAAAATCAATGCAAAATACACACAAGCCAGGAAAATGCTGGAAAGCAATGAGCACAAATGCTCAAAGCTTAGCCAACAAAATTCCAGACCTGGAAGCCCTAATTGTGGAAACGAATTTGGACATTGTGGCCATTACATAAACATGGTTTAATGACTCGCATGATTGGGATATAGCCATAGCTGGCTATAATCTATTCAGAAGAGACAGAGAAAATGGAAAAGGAGGAGGAGTAGCCTTGTATGTCAAAAGCAATATTAAAGCTACTGAAATGCAGGGGACATGGGGAAAAGAAGAAGCGCTCTGGATTGCGTTGGAAAGAGGAGATGGCACTGTCATCCATATTGCTGTAGTCTACAGACCTCCGACTCAAATTGAAGAGAGAGAGAACGAATTGATTAAAGATATTGCCAAGATAGCAACAAAGGGGGAAGCAATCATATTGGGTGACTTTAATCTACCTGATGTGGATTGGATTACTCCTTCTGCACATCTGAAAAGAAGCAAAACAATTGTTGATGCTCTCCTAGATGCATTTAGACAAATGGTGATGGAACCAACCAGGGAAAGCTCAACGCTGGATGTAGTGCTCACCAACAGTGATAGTGTGTCGAATGTCTGCGTGAGTGCCCCTGTGAGCAACAGCGACCATCACACGGTGTGGTTTGAGATAAAAGCCATGGTACAGGCCAATCATAGCAAGCTCAAAGTCCTAAACTTCAAATACACTGACTTCAATAAAATGGCAGAGTACTTAAAGGAGGAGATGACGGGGTGGAAGGAGATAAAGGAAGTGGAATTGCAATGGGCTAAACTAAAGAAGGCAATAAAAGGGGCAACAGATAAATATGCAAGAAAAGTAAATAAAAACAAGAGGAGAAGGAAACCTATTTGGTTTTCCAAAGAGGTGGCTGCTCAAATAAAGGCAAAAAACACAACTTTCGCAAAATTCAAAAGCTTGCAAACAGAAGAACACAGAAATGAATACAGGATCCAACTCAAAGAGTCTAAAAGAGTAATAAGGATAGCAAAATCAAAGGCAGAGGAAATGATGGCTAAAGATGTTAAGGGTAGCAACAAAACTTTCTTCAGGTATATTCGGGAAAGGAAGAAGGTCAGAGTTGGAATTGCAGGACTCAAAAGTGCTGGTAAAGGACTCATGGAAAGTGACACTGAAAAAGCGAAATTGCTAAACAAATACTTCTGCTCTGTTTTTACTAAAGAAGATCCTGGAGATGGACCAGCTGTGACTCCCAAATATAAAAATGGGAATGAAGTAGATACCACACCATTCACAGAAGACGAGATGTTAGAACAACTTGCTAAACTGAAAGTGGACAAAGCCATGGGACCGGATGGGATACATCCTAGGATGCTGAAAGAGCTCAGAGAGGTTCTTGCAGGACCGTTAAAGGATGTCTTCAACAGATCCTTGGAAACGGGAGAGGTTCCTCAGGACTGGAGAATGGCTGATGTCGTACCTCTACACAAAAGTGGTGACAGGGAAGAAGTGTCAAACTACAGGCCCGTGAGCCTTACCTCGGTGGCGGGAAAAGTAATGGAGGCGCTCCTGAAAGAGCGAATAGTGAACTTTCTCAAAACCAACAGGATGCAAGATCTGAGGCAACATGGTTTTACCGAAGGACGGTCTTGCCAAACAAATCTGATTGAGTTCTTTCACTGGGTGACCAAGGAACTAGATCAGGGGCATGCGATGGATGTCATCTACCTGGATTTCAGCAAAGCCTTTGATACTGTTCCTCATAGGAGGCTTGTCAACAAACTCATTAGCTTGGGGTTGGGTCCCAAGATGGTAAACTGGGTTAGAAATTGGTTGACTGACAAGACGACAGAAGGTGATTGTACATGGAGCTCACTCGGATGAGAGGAAGGTGATTAGCGGGGTGCCCCAGGGGTCGGTCCTGGGCCCGGCACTGTTCAATGTATTTGTGAGTGATATTGCTGAAGGACTGAATGGAAAAGTCTGTCTTTTTGCAGACGACACAAAAACTTGCAACAGAGTGGACTCCCCCGAGGGAGTGTTTAGCATGAGGAAAGATCTACAAAAGCTGGAAGACTGGTCTAATGCTTGGCAACTACAATTTAATGTGAAAAAGTGCAGTGTCATGCACTTGGGTAGCAGAAATCCAAGGGAAATGTACGCAATAGGGGGCGAGAGGTTGGTATGCACGGTTCAGGAGAAAGACCTTGGTGTGATTATCTCTGATGATCTCAAGGTGGCAAAACAGTGCGACAAGGCGGTGGCAAAAGCCAGGAGGATGTTGGGCTGCATACAAAGAGGGATTACCAGCAGAAAGGAAGAGGTACTTATGCCACTGTATAAGTCACTGGTGAGGCCTCACTTGGAATACTGTGTTCAGTTTTGGAGACCGTATCTTGCAAAAGATGTAAAAAGACTGGAAACTGTTCAGAGGAAAGCGACCAAAATGATTTGGAGCCTGCGTCAGAAGCCTTATGAGAAGAGACTTGAAGACCTAAATATGTACACTTTGGAGGAGAGGAGGGACAGGGGAGATATGATTCAGACCTTTAAATACTTAAAGAGAAATGATGAACAAACAAACCTCTTCCAAAGACGGGGAAACTGTAAAACTAGAGGGCATAACATAAAGCTGCAAGGTGGTAAATTGAAAGGCAATGTCAGGAAATATTTTTTCACTGAAAAGGTGGTGGATGCTTGGCATGCCCTCCCAATGGAAGTGGTGGGGGCAAACATGGTGACGGAATTCAAGAAGGCATGGGACAAACACAGTGGATCCCTTTACAGCAATAGGATAAAAACAAGATAAACGGTACCATATAACGTCTCAACAAATAGGGGTGTCCTACATGGAGTGGTGGGTTTACACTTAAACAAAGACATGGGGAGGGGTGGCCTGCACAGAGCGACATCTTGTTGGGCAGACTAGATGGACCATGATGGTCTTTATCTGCCGTCATTTACTATGTTACTATGTAAGTTAACTTCAACTGAATCAAATTCTACCCCCGACGAACAATATCCCCTTTATATTTAAGCATTTATTATTATTTAGGTTACATTCTCGCTGCCCCTCAACCTCTCGCTTTCCCCGTTCCACCCCCTACACCGAGTGAGAGAACAGGAAAAGAACATAGCACAGACAGCCATACTCACTGCGAACCATAGACCGAAAGGATCTCTCCATTCTTCGCAACTGGTGGTCGTCTGCATCTGAAATGAGACTTCGAATTGGACATCCTCCCGGGCGGGATGAGGACTAAACTGGAGTCCCTTCAAGAACTACAATTACCAGGTAAGTGTAATTTCTATTTCCTTATCGGTCCTCCAGTTTAGTCCTCCACTTCTGTAAAAGAGCAGTAATAATAGGGCGGGACTTCACCATCTGGATGGCAACACCGCCGACTCAAAGCAGATAGCCTTTGCTGCCAGAAAGTCGAGCCGGTCGCAAACACCGACGGTGTGCAGTGACGACCAAACATTCGCCCTGCAGATCTCCCCGGCGGAACACAACAATGTTCCGGCTAAGGCATTGCGTGCGCTTGAGTAGAGTGAACTCGTTACCCCGCTGAAACTTGATGCCTTTGCAAATATGTATATATATACACATACACCTACACAGCAGCATCACGGCCCCCTTTGGAGACAGCCACTCTAGTTGCTGCTTCTGCTTTATGGGGACGTCCAAACAGGACGTAGTTTCTGAAAGTTTTGCTATTGCCGCCACACTTTCTCTGTCTAAGCGTCTCCTTTTACGAACCGAGATGCCTTCCCCTGCTGATCGAAAAACCGAAAAGAACTATAGCTTAGCAAGACAAATCGTTTACTGAAGCCTGCTGTAAGGGTACAAAGGGTTTCGAAGCCCACGCCCCTAAATTGAGATCCCCTGGTGTCACCAATCCTCTGCTAGCGGGCCGAAGCATAAACACCACTAATAACACGGAAAACATTGCCGAGCGCGTCCAGAGCAACTGCCTGCCACCTCTAAGGCAAGCAGAGCTATTAGCTGGAGTCCTAAAGAGTTGGCCGACAGGCCATTCTTAAAACTATCTTGTAGGAATTGCAACACAAGGGGCACGGAAGCCGACACTGCGCGCACCAGTCGAAGCGAACACCAGTCCTCAAAAATACGCCATATGCCCCCAATAGAGAGGGATATGGATCTATATTTATTTTATTTATTTTTTTTTTTTAAACCAAAGGTTGAAATGCTCTCTGCCGAGTGATCCGTCTTCCTTAATCCCGCTCCTTTCACTGGCTACACCGAAAGCGAGAACCGGTCCCTCTGAGGAATTCGAGGTGGACTGCGGACAGACCGAGCTTCACCCAGATGTGCCGGCCAATCCGGGACCACTAACAGAACTGTTCCTCGATGGGCCTTGAGGCGCCGAATCTCTCGCCCCATGAGTGACCATAGAAGTGCAGTGAAACACCTCCATAACCCCTAAGTGCAATGTGATGAGATCAGTTAGATCGACGGGAAAGGAGGCACCCAAATCTGTCAAAAGAGAAATAGCCAGAATCCGACAACTGCCCCTGCAGCATCAGAGCGCCGAGTCCTTCCGACATTCTCACTCGATGCCTGCTGCCGAAACGATCTGCCTGCGCTGATCGAAGGGTCGCCTTGAGATGCCGAATGGCGCGTCCCCGTCTGTGGGTTATGAGGGCAATGACTCCTGAGGGAATCCTCCATCCCCCGGCATCCACCCAAAACGTACGGAGGCCACCTGACACCACTGCACCCCTACCTGCAATGTGTAACGCTGAAGCCGTAAGTAGGCAGTGATCCAGCGAAGGGAACACCAGTCCCATTTCCCCTCCTGAAGGCCACAGGTCCCGTCCCGCCTTGGCTGCTGAGGAAAACCACCGTCGCAGAAACGACCGAAACCCCACCGAACTGTCTGGTCTTTCCCCGCGACCTCGAAGGCCTGCAACGCCAGACCACCAGTTCGCAGTTTGGGAAGGGGCGGCCATCTCGACAAAGCCTCGTGCTCGAAGACTCTTCCACACTGCGCTCTTTCCCCCGCAAGACTCGCATTTGCCGAAAATCAGGAGCCCCAGCAGCTGCTCCACGGAAGGGCCTGTTACCCAAAAGCTCCGGAACCATTCCCCCTAGAGGGAACCTCCTGATCGGAGTGTACCGGAAAGATGCCCGCTCAGCGAACACTTGGAAGAGACCAATGGCACAGCTGTGCCCTTTACAATGGCCGCAAGCAAAATCTGGCCCAAGGAACCCCCTCCAGGACTGGAACCATTGCCCGCGAAGGTAGCTCCAGGTTGACGGTACCGGGGCGGATAAAACCTTGGGTAGCAACTGTCGAGGTGTCCGAGCCCACCGCTCCGGCACGAACACCCCACCCTACGGGCGTCGAGTTCCCCCGGTATTCGAGCATCCGGGGCATGACCGACCAGCTCTCGGCCAGAAGGCACACCCCACCGAGGCCCCGAAGAGACTGCAAACCGTGCATGTGCATGCATGCTCTGAACCGCGGACCTTGACCGAATCCCTCGGCCATCAAAATATGGGAGCCCTAAACACCGTCCATAGCGTGCCCCCTCGTCCCTGGACTTTGGCGAATTACCCCAACATCGAGGCAAGAGAAACTAAGGTTCCTCCATTCCGCAGTTCCGAAGCAACCCCACCCCATGATCTTGGTGACAGTGCGCGGAACCGTTGCCAACCTGGGAGGCTAGCTAACCTTGTAAGGTAAGCCCAGGGAGCAACTCCATCAACTTCTGATGAACTGCCCCAATAAAACGTGCAAATGTGCCCCTGTACGCTCAAGGGATGGCACCAACTCCCTCTGCAGAACCGCCGACTCTCTCAGATGCAACGGTTCCCTACCAAAGGAAACGCCCGAAGACCGCAACGTACCTCCTCCAGATCAAGGAATAACTGAAAGGTTCGTCTGTCCCTGGGACCTGGAGTCCAATAGAACAGCGCCCAAAGATGACAGAACACGAAAGTTGTTACGGATCTGGCTCCCCCCACCTAAGTGCGAGCCACGATCCTAACAGGTCATTCACTGAGCATATATCGCTGGAGGGAATCCATCCGCCTCCTATGCTGTATCTGCATAGTACACACATTACATGTATGTGGAAACTGCCTGTCACCTCCGAACTGCAACTCTTACTCCGTATATGCCACAGCATACAGAATTATGATTTTAAAGACTCCCTGGAATGTGTCAAGCAAACATAAAGGCCTAATAGATAAGATCTTTCTCTCCTGTCTGTTTAAATAGGGGACAAATTTTGGAAATGCAGGAATTGCTGACATCAAAATCGTGGAGAAGTTTTGCTTACAATTCCTGCACAAGGGCGCTGTCCTTAAGCAGGAATCACACCCCTGGCCCTTTGACATGAGGTAACTTGCCCCAATCACCAGGCTACTCTGCGCTCTTTATTTATTATTTATTATTTATTTATATATTTGTTAATTAATGTCTTCCCTCACATGAAAACCAGGGGCCAGCCACATTTTGCCTTTTAAAGAGAGGAACGTCTCCTGCCCTAATCCAAGCAAACTGACACATTCCCACCATAGTTTACCGTTTCATACTAAACTACTCGCTAATTAGCAACCGTCTAGGACATCTAACCAGGTACACCATAGCCTGAGTTCTGCGCTGCTACCCCCATAACGTATGTCTTGAAGCCTTGCCCACCTGCCGGCATCAAGTCAATGCGCACTGCACGAGACTTGAAGTGCAGAACACCAGGAATGCCGGAGCAGTACAAGCAAGCCACTCCCCCCCCTGATGCCCTCCTATATCAGGGACAGGTATGGAACGGGCTGGGGACACTCCCTCAAACTGGGCCCGGTTACTTAACCGAATCCGCAGTACCGTGTCTGACCATCCATTCAGGCACACGCCGGCGCAGAAGGAAAGATAATCAACTGACCCCAAGAGGTATCGTGCTGCATTCCCCGGTGACTGCCCCCCCCGCATGTCAAACCGCACTGGAAAGCAGACATCTGCACACATGCAGAAGCAGAACTGACGGCTAAATACTGTTGGAGGCCATGAGTCGGAGTGCACTGGCCCTCAATAGGGAAACATAGAAGAAACGTTGTCTACGCTTTAAAGTAACTGACACGCTCCGCGCCCCGCCATGCCTGCCCATCGGCTGAAGAGTATCCCCACAAATGTAACTCTTGAGCACAAAACGGGCCGTGGGCTGGGGGCACAGCGGCTACAGACCAGATCGCGGAAAGAAGTATCAACCCTAACAGCCAGAGTTAGCACCTCTCTGTGCTTCTACAGCTACCGACGCTGCGCTAGGGTCAGAGCCTCTTCTTTTTTTTTTTTTTTTTCCCAACTCTCCAGCACGGTAAGGTTTATAAGAGGAACTAGTACCGCTTCCAAGCAATCTGGCCCAAATAATGAAATTAAATAAATATTCCCTACTTGATTAAAAGAAATAAAAACACTGCCTTCAGGTGCGCCCTATCCGTGCCATTACAAACGCGCGGGAAAGGAGCAAGTCCCCTCAACCATCGTGCTGGCCTGCCACCGCCAAAGCCCGATGACGAGTCCCGGACCGGTCAGAGCTCTGCTCAAACTATAAGAAACTGATTGAAGGAAGATTGAGCTGTCTATTTTATCTTATGTATATTTCGAGGGAACCAACCCGCTACACTGAAGAGACCTGAAAACAAAATAAATAAATTAAATAAATTAAAACAATTAAAAAGAAAGGATGCCTCCTCTCTACAACATGACAGTCCCAGAACGCGGGCCGCTGCCAACTGTCGCCAAGCAAGGACAGAAAATGGCGCCAAACCCTGCTGAGCCCATCTTAGCGCCCAAACTTGGATTATTTAAATTTGAAGATAAAATGTCCTTCGGTTTCCCAAGGCCTTACCTGCTGTGCCGAACTGGAAGGGAGCTCCATGGCTAAAGAAAAAAGGAGACTGGCTCTGAAATCGCGATGCCGCCCGACCCAGACATGAGCAGCCGTCGCTGCGAGAGACGCTTTGCCGGCTCACAGATTGAAGGCCTTACTCCGCTGCTGCGGAAGGCTGCCGTCACTGACTCCCACACAGAGTGTTGGTACGGCCTGCAGAGCTCTCCCCCGTACAGTCCAGGGGGAGAGATCCAAACTGGTAAGCTCATAACGCTGAGGCCCCAAAGGGAAAAGCCAGCTATACAGCATCCGGAGCATCACGGACTAGTTCTGTTAAAGGGACAGCTCCTCAAATTACCTTAACTACTCAAGTGAAAATAAATAAATTAATTTAATTAATTTAAAGGGGAATAATTATTTTAACATAACAAAAGCAATTAACTTAAATAACGCAAATAAATTAAACTAGATGATTTAAGGTTTAAAACTCTAAAACCTTCCTAAATTGCTCCTCCTCTGTACAAGTGAGCCTAGGAGCTAGGCTCACCACGTCCTCCTGCTGCATGGAGACTGGACACACTGGGGGATGATGGGAGTTAACAGCAGGCTACATCCAGTGATGTCACGATTTTGACATGCCCAGTCTCCAAGCTGCAGGAGGAGGTGCACAACCCAGAGGTGGAGGATTAAACTGGAGGACCGATAAGGAACACCACATGCAACATCCAAAGAGCTTAAGGCTGACGGAGCAATATGGAGTGGTGGTTTCAACCTGCACCATATGCTGCACTCTAAACAAAGAAGGACTTCATGGGCGAAGGCCAACGAGGACTCCACTGCTCAAAGACACATAAGGCACATCTAATCTTTGCCCAAACCCACCTTGAGAAACCACAATCCTAGGAAAATGTTTTGTGCACAGATGAAACCAAACTTTAGCTCTTTGTAAATGCAGACCAGTGATACATTTATAGGCAAAAAATTAAGTTTCTAAGAAACCCCCCCCCCCCCCCACTCTTCCTATAGTTAAATATGGTGGAGGTTCCATAATGTTGTGGGGCTATTTTGCTGTCTCAGGAACTGGAGGCCTGGATGGTATTAAAGGAATCATGAAGTCAGAGGACTACCAGGGCTGGCCCGTCCATTGTGCGAGAATGTTGTTCGCACAGGGCTCCGTGCTTACTTCATTCTCACATGGTGTTCTTTGAAATGCCAGCTTCAGAAGGAGCCGGGGAGGCCCCAGCTCACCTCTGCACAGCCGTCATCATGAAGAGTGGTGTTTTTCCACATGCTAGCAGCTGTGTTCTTGTGAAGCGTGCGAGTGCCGGGAAATGCCCTTTAACCTTTCCCAGCATTCAGTCTCTGTTCATGCTGGCTCCCCATCTCTCTCTGAAGCTGCTTAGACAGGTGTGGGGCTCTTTGGGGGGTGGGGTCTAGGATAGGACTGGGAATGGCAGGGGGGATAGAATTGGAAATGGGCTGATGGGGGGTTGGACCAAGACTGAAAATGACTGATGGGGGACTAGGACTGGAAATGGGCTATTGTGGGGGGGGGAGCTTGAACTGGAAATGGGCTGATGGGGTGCTGGAATAGGACTGGAAATAGTTGATGGGAGAGCTAGAACTGAAAATGAGCTGATGGGGAAGGCTAGGACTGGAAATGGGCTGATGCGGGCGCATAGGAGAATGGGACTAGAAGGGATAAGATGCTGGGTGGGGCTGGAACTAGAAGGGAGCTGATGTTGGGGAGAACTAGAAGAGGATGGGGCTGGGGGAACGAGGATGGAGAGTGGAAAAATATTTTGTGTGGGATGGAAGAAAAATCTACAACTGGCTGGGTATTGGGAGAGCAAGTGGGGAATGAGGATGATAAAGGAATAAAGAAAGAAATGGAGAAAAGAGAAAAAGGGGAAAGATCAGTATGTTAAAGCAGATGTAGAGAGAGAATGGAAAAAATCTAGAAGAGAGAAGAAAAAACAAATGGACAGCTAGCAGAAGATACGAAGAAACCAGAAGAAAGTGACTGGAGCAATTGCAACTGAAAAATAAAATGCCCAAACAAAAGGTAGAAAAATACTTTTTTTATTTTGAATTTATTTACTGGAATATGTCAGCTCTGGGAAATGTGTATCGCTAACATCTTTGCATTTTTGTTTAGTACAAGAGGAAATTAGTTTATAGGGTTTTTTTCACCAGTGTTCTTGTACATCCCAAGTTTGGCTTTTGGGGTTCCCAATTTAATTATTTCTTACTATTTCTAAATTGTGATCTCTTGTTCTTTGTTTAGTGACACACTATGTTCTGCATGTGTAACCAAACTGAGGTATTCTGTTCATGTAGTTTTTATTTGACAGTGCCACTTGTTCTCTTTCCGCAGTAGGAGATGTATTGGTATTCTCTGAGATGTATTGGTTTAATATTTGCAGTGTTGCCTTTTGATAGGTAGGGTTTGATGCTTTGTGAGTCCTGGTAGTGCTGTTATGATAGGGCAGGTTTGTATGGGTTCTAAATGGGCAGTGTTTATAGTACTTCTTAATGTGCCTGGAGGTTGGCACTGGATTATAGTAATGTAGAAATCTGTCTTTATCCAGACACTCATTAAGAGGCGTGTTTACTAAAAGTGCATGTTAACATTATGCAAATATTTATGCAAATGAGGCCCCACAATGAGTCTCCGCACATGACCCCCACACCACCTTGGGCCACCCCTGAGGACTACCATGGTATTTTGGAGCAAAATGTGCTACCTAGTATCAGAAAGTTAGGTCTGGGTCGAAGGTCATGGTTCTTCCAGCAAGAGAATGACCCAAAACATACATCCAAAAGTACAAAAGAATGGTTAAAAAGGAACAAATGGATATTTTAAACTGGCCAACAATGAGTCCTGATCTCGATCCAATCGAGAACCTTTGGAATGAGCTGAAATCTGCCATTGGTAAAAGGAATCCTGGAAACATTCATGAGCTGGAACAAATCATAGTTGAAGAGTGGAGAAACTACCAGCAGATAGAGGTACGAAACTTAATGATGGCTATAAGAAATGTATGGAGGCTGTCATCACTGCCAAGAATTGTTCAAGCAAATATTAGTGAAGGGTGCCATTTATCCTGTCCAGGTCATATTTTATTTTTTCACAGAAATTACTTTTTCACAGAAATTACTACATCTACATTGCACAGGCATCTCTTTTTTGTTGTATACTTGAACATACTATTAAAATATTATGATGACATACAGTTGAATATTCCCAATTATATTTCAAGATATTGTACACAATATACCTAAAATGCAAGGGTGCCAATAATGTTAACCACAAATGTAAGAACTGCAATAGGAAGATTGTCTATATGGCAAAATTTCCCTTGGCAAAAGCCAACCTGTTCTCTCAATTCCCCCTCCAGATTGCTACCAATTTACAAATAAATAAATGTGTCCCCAGAATGCCCCTAATCCTTCTCATTCCCTCCCAATAAGAATGTACATTCTCCGTAAGCTAGCAGGAAATAAGTCCTCACATATGGGTGATGTCACCGACAGAGCCCCAAACGGGAATGCTCCCCAGCTTCCAAAGGAAGCATTTGGGAGGTACACAGTGCATGCATGCCTGCCTTCTCACCTGCCGCAGTGCCATCCTCTTCAGTCTTCTTTTTTCCATGGAGCACCTAGGATGTGTTCCTGCATTTCGGGGAATTTCCTCTTGGCCCTCATGGCCTTTATTTCTAGCTTTCCTTGCCGTCTGACATTAGTTCAGTTGGTTTACCAACTTAGGCTATTTTTTCTCTCATGCTTCTCACTTTTTGGCATATTTTTTGTCCCTTTGGGGCACTTTCCCACCTGCAGCACTATTGAGTTTAACATAGCCATGGTGGTATTTTTTGATATGTTCAAGCTAACCACTGGTTCCAAAAAATGCAGCAAGTGTGGCACGAACATCTTGGTCACTGACCACCACAACTAGTGCTTACAATGCCTGGACCTGATTATCAAACTACTGCCTGCAGTCTGTGCCTTCAGATGATGCGATGGAGACTGAAGGGTTGGGAAAAGAGTCCCTCTTCGGCTCATCAAATTCAGCATCCCCGACCCCGTCATCCATGCCTTCCAAGGTCTCTGTGGAAGCATCTACGGGGAGGGAACTCTTTGCCCAGTCGGAACCAGGGGGCCCGAGCAGTGAGAGGAGACTCTGACGAGATCCCATCGACATCAAAGAGTGAGCACCGGGAAAAAGTCCAGGTGCATTGTCATAACAGCCTTTCTCTGCGCGATGTGGAGAGTGAGGGCCGGGAACAGCCAGCCAAGCTTCCCTGGTGGGAGGAATCAACCACCAGAATGGAGGAGCCAACTCATTGCCCAAGAGGGCAGCCGGATGTCTCCCAATGATCCAATCATCATGGAATCCCCACACGAGATGTTGACACTGGTGTCCGTGGCTACGGCATTGGCCTCCTCGCAGGTGGTGGTTCTGGAGGAACACCTTCAAGCCCTCGAAGCTCCCTTGGTGACAGTTCTAGCCATGCAAAATGTAGGCTTTGTGGCACCAATGGCATCGTCATCATACTCTGCCTAGCCCCTTCAGAAGACCCATGCCCTGCACACTGAGGCAGGCGCATTAGGTGGGAGGTTGGAATTGACATCAGTTCTGAAGGCTTTCTCCCATTGCAATGTGTCTGGATCTGATGCCCAGGGGCATCAATGCGCACACACACACTAGAGTCTGTCCTCTCCCCCTTTGTGGAACCAGCGGGGGAGGAGACCCGACACTACTTGGACTTCCTCTCGGAATCGGAATGGGCGACCAAGGAGGAATCGATGGTGTCAGACCTCCGATCCCCTGACCTTCCTTCCTAACCATCATCTTCCCCCGACTGTTGTAAGCTGCCTCTGGAGGACACATCCTTCCAGGACTTCACCAGGGACATGGCCAAGGCTATCACCTTCTCCCTGGAATCAGAGGAGGAACCGAGGGCAGAGGAGCTCCTCCAGTACCCCTCAACCCCCAGGGAAGCAGTGACTGCCTATGTACCATGTCCTACAAAGGTTGCTGCTGTGGCTGTGGGAAACCTCCTTCTCTGTACCAAGTTCTCTGTACCAAGTCCAGAAGGCCCTGGGCTTTGAGAAACCTCAATTACCACACAATTCCATTGTGGTTCAGTCAGCCTTGAAGTGGGTTAAAAGCACCAAGCCTCATTCTTCGGTGCCCCCGGGCCATGAGACTCAAACCCTGGTCTCT
Organism: Ichthyophis bannanicus; assembly: GCA_033557465.1. Taxonomy (NCBI): domain Eukaryota; kingdom Metazoa; phylum Chordata; class Amphibia; order Gymnophiona; family Ichthyophiidae; genus Ichthyophis; species Ichthyophis bannanicus. The sequence goes on from CM066035.1 coordinate 261,584,539, forward strand.
TTCAGAAGAAAATATTATCAGGGTTCCATGCTGGTTGCCAGGATCCTGGCCTATATGATCATGTTCCTCAAGGACATCATGCTGGACCTGACAGAATTTGCCACCTACATCTCCAGGAATGCCTTTCAGGCCTTGGTGGCCAATGGCAAGAACTGCTCTAAATTCATGGTGCATGGCGCCTATGATGCTTTCAAGTCCACAGGCAAAGTAGCGGCAGTAGGCATCACTGCCTGCTGGATGGGGTGGCTGCAGTCCTTTGACCTAGAACAGTATGTCCAAGGCAAGATAGCCAATGTTCCTTGCTGGGGGGAAGAACCTCTTCGGGATGCTGGTGGAGGAAAAGGCAGAGGAGCTCGAGAAGGAACATATGACAGTCTCTAAGCTCTCCAAGAAAACCACGGATCCCGCTCACAAGAAACACCCGGGCAAAAAGGCCTCCTGCCTGCACCTGTGGCAGTATTTCCCGACCCATCCAAAGGCACAGGCCCCCCGCCAGCAGTGGAGGGAGAAATGCCAAAGACTCAGCCTGCTTTGCAGCCCAAGACAGGAGTAGGGTTTTGACAGGTTCTTTAGGAGCATAGCCAGCCAGCTGCTGTCTGCTGGGGTACCCCCTCAGGTAGGAGGGCAGCTCATCTACTTCACCCTCAGGTGGCCCCTTATCACTTTGGACACTTGGGTGTTGCAGATCGTCCAAAACAGATATTGGCTGCACCTCTCCCAGTTACTGCCTCCATACGCCCTGGGGGAGTACTCCATGGACCCCACAATTCAGTGCCTGTTGCAAGAAAAAGTCTTCGCACTGGCTGACCTAGCCGTTGAGTCGGTTCTCCCAGTTCAGGTCGGATGGAGCTTCTATTCCAGATACTTCCTGGTTCCCAAGAGGACCAGAGGATTCAGGCCCATCCTAGACTTGTGAAACCTAAACCCATTCCTGGTGTGTGAGAAGTTTGAATGGTCTCGCTGAGGATGCTGCTCCCGTACCTTCTGCAGGATGATTGGCTATGCTTCATTGATCTAAGTACATATGGTTCGTGCTGGGCGGCCAGCAATCTCAATACTGAGTGCTTCCCTTCAGGCTGGCCTCAGCTCCACAGGTCTTCATGAAGTGCCTGGCAATCATGGCTGCTAACCTCCAGACCCATACCTCAATGACTGGCTCATCAAGAGTCCCACCGAGCTCACCATTCAGGTGCTCAAGCACCTCTGCTTCCTAATCATTGTGGCCGTTGCCCCGTCCGCCTAGGCGGTTGCCTAGTGGGGAGCGCTGGACATCACTCTTCTTTTGTGTAGTTGTGGGTTTGCTTTATCAGCAATTCGAGTGGAAGAGGATCACAGGACAATTTGTTAACTTAAATTGCTTTTTCTTTCTTTCTTTCTTTCTTTCTGGAACCAATTTTGGCAAATGACCTTGCTGAGGCAAATGACCTTGATAAGGCAAACAATATTGCAAACTGAAAATACAGGATATTTTCTCCTTTAAACTTCTCAGCAATATTTCTTCAAGTAGTTACTTCACTCTTGATACTCTTTTTAGCTTCTTCTATTTACAAAAACAGTATAACACTTTTAAATGCACAGTTTCCCAAAAACTTCAGCAAGACAGTTTTTGACCTTGCACTCTCAGCTGCTGCAGATTAGGATATCTCTCCTGTGCTGCCTCCTGGTTTAAAACCGCTAGCCCTGTTAACCTGGCTTCTTCAGAGATACAACTGGCTGCTTTTAAACAATGAGGTTTTTGTGACTTCTTGTCTGCTCTTCACCTTGGCACACAATAACACCAGCACAGATTATCTTCTTAACCTGTTACCCACAGCTTCTTATAAAAGCATTAAACATGGCTTATACAAATCCCACACTCCATGGATTCTGCAGAGGATATTGTAGAGTCTGAGTACGGCTCTATTTCCATTTCTTCTGGGGTGCTATAACACTCAGGGCTTGGGGCACGTTCTGGAACGCTATGCTTCTTTTAAAAGCTTAAGAAGTTTCCCCCATTTTAACTTCTGGCTTCCCCTTTTTACCGGGTCAAAAGCTCTTGCCCATCTTTCTCTTAGGCACTCCTGTTCAGGACACACACAAGTTGCTTTACTGGCAGAAACCCTCTTTTCAACTGGTTTCCTGTACTGCCTAATCACAGACTCAGGACTTGAGCTGTTACTTTCAGAATCAGTCATATACTCCTGACGTCTTTCCCAGCTCCACTCATGCCCACAACCTTTGCACTTGCCTTGGGAGTTATGGCTGGTCCCCTTTGAACCTCCAGGCCCTACAGCCTTATACTGCTGTTTCTTCCCTTGGTTCCTCTGGACTCTTGGCCTCTCCTCCTGGCTTTTGGCATGCAGTTTTCCTTGAGCACGTCCTGCTTGCTCTGCAACTTTCCTTCCTCTTTCTGTTTCTGCTTCTGTTCCTGTATCCGTATCCTCTCTTCCTGGATCTGTTACCTCTCTTCTCCCACTTCCTGAGTGACGCAGCTTAAATATCCTGCAGCTTGTTTCCTTCTCTGGCCCCACCCCCTCTCTGCCTGCACGAGCTCTAGAGGCTGGGTGTGGCTTCAAGCTATCCCTATTAGTGTGTGTTCTAGCTTCTTTTTCTGCCTGGGAGCTATGCTGTAGTGAGCCCTTCCCCCACTCATGAGAAAAAAACTCTTTTTTTTCAGTTTTAAAAGGCTCAGCTACCTGCGCATCACCACATCATCTACCCAAAATCCCTTCTCCAGCCCACACAGCAGCTGGAGTTCATTGGGGCCCTCCTTGATACCACTTAGGCCAGGCCTTTCTACTGGAACACCTGGCCAGGCCTTTCTACTGCTGCAGGTGCTTCCCATTCTAGATGGCTGTCCTCCGCAAGACGCTCACAATGGATGCATCCAAGCTCGACTGGGGAGCCTGCGTATGCAGAGCCTGTGGTCTGAGCAGGACAGCCTGCTCCAGATCAACTTTCTTGAGCTTCGGGTGATTGCCAATGCCCTCCGCATCTTCTGAGCACACCTGGCCAATCAGGTGATCCTGATCCTTATGCCTGTAACAGACTTCCTGTATCTTTATGTCAGGTTTCATATCTCCCCTTTTCAAATCCATGCTAAAAGCTCTCCTCTTTCAGGCCGCTTTTGGATCTTAATCCTTTGTTCTCCTGTTTCATTACCCTTCCCTACTGTACCCTCTATTATACTGTCTGTCTGTTATACTGTCTATATTGATTAGATTGTAAGCTCTGCTGAGCAGGGACTGTCTTTATATGTGTCTGTAAAGTGCTGTGTATGCCTTGTAGTGCTATATAAATAGTAGTAATAGTAGTGGCAATTGTTTTATGTGAACAAGCAGGGGGGCACGGGCTCGTACCTCCTTTGCTGGGAGGCTGTTCGGTTGTGGAAGTTTACCATGCTCCATGTCATGGACCTCAGAGCAACGTATCTGCCTGGTGAGCTCAACAGCCTAGTGGACCAGCTCATCTATGTCTTTCAGCCATACGAGTGGACTCTGAAGAGGGCGGTGGTGAAACAGATCTTTCAGGATTGGGACGCTCCTGTGGTGGATCTCTTTGCCATTGGACACGATGCGCAGATGGCCTGGTTCTGCTCTCAGAGGCCAGCCAGCAACTTCCTGGCCTCTGATGCCTTCTTCATCCACTGGGGGGAGGGCATGCTGTATGCATACCCTCTTATACCACTCGTAGCGAAAACCCTCCTGAAGCTCCAGGATGACCAGGGCTCCATGATTCTCATTGCTCCTATTGGCCTCAGCAGCCGTAGTTTTTGCTACTGCTGCAGCTCTCGCAGAGGGAATTTCTCTGTCTGGGCTTCACTCCAGACATCACCTCACAGGAGAGCAGAGCCTTACTTCACCCCAATGTCCATTCCTTGGCCCTTACGACATGGATGCTGAGCGGGTAGTCGTCTTGGAACTCAGTCTTCCTGAAGGTGTTACCAACATCCTTCTCGCATCCCATAAGGACTCCACATGCAAGGCCTGTGTGCTAAAGTGGCAGAGGTTTACTGCCTGGTGTGCGGCAGGGCAAGGCATGGACCAGCTGCTAGAGTACCTCCTGCACCTCTCCGACTCAGGCCTGGTCCAATTCAGTGCAAGTCCACCTCAGCACGATAGGGGCGTACCATTGTGGCTCTAGAAGGAAGCCCATTTCAGCCCAGTCTCTTGTGGCTTTCTTTCTTTCTTTTATTTTATTTACAGTCTCTTTTATACCGCGCTATTCGATATCAGTGCGGTTTACATGAAACAAACGAGTTTATATGGGCAGAGATCTACACCGTATTTACAAATAACAGGTGATTCAACTTGGATAACCAGGGTAACTATTTACATATTTATGGTACAATATCAGTCCATTCAGTGTCTGCTTCTCTCGAAGCCCCCACTCAAGCCCCCTGTGATGACTTGGGATTTCAACATGGTATTCGCCCAGCTGATGCGGGCCCCATTTGATTCGCTGGACTCGTGTCTCCTGTAGTTCCTGATGTGGAAGGTCCTCTTTCTGGTTGCAGTAATGTCAGCATGAGGCATCTGTGAACTCCAGGTCTTGGTAGCTCACCCCACCATACACCTGGTTCTCTGCACGCATCCCCGTTTTCTGCCAGAGGTAATTTCTGCGTTCCACCTCAACCAGCCGATAGTCTTACTGGCTGGCTTCTCCCCGGCCTCATGCTAACCGGGGAGAGGTGGCGTTGCATGCCTTGGACTGCAAACGAGCTCTAGCCTTCTACCTGGAGTGCACGAGAGTGCACCACCAGTCCACCTAGGTTGGGCGTCACTGTCTTGAAGCACATGTTATCCCTTTGGCTAGCAGACTGCATTGCTCACTCCTATTCCCAGGCTGGATTGCACCTTGAGGGTCATGTCACGGCCCACAATGTCCTTGCGATGGCTGTGTCTGTGGCCATCCTCCACTCTGTTTCTGCAGGGGAAATCTGCAAGGCTGCTACATGGTTTTCAGTCCATACCTTTGAAGCCCATTACTGTCTGGATGGGGATTCTCGATGGTACAACAATTTTGGCTAGGCTGTACTCCAGTATCTCTTTGGGTCTTAGTCAGCACTTGCCTACTTGCTGTTCTGTCTGTCCAGGCTACCTGCAAAAACCCCTCAGGTTGATGTCAGCTGAGGATGCTGAATGAGATGAGTCCCTCGGGGGACTACCTTGCTGTTCTTCCTGGTTTCTCCATTGGTTGCCCTTGTTGGGCAGTTGATCTCCTTGGGTTCTGGTAGCCTGTAGCTTGGGAGTCCCATACATGAGAACTTATTTCCTGCTTGTTCACAGAGAAAGTGTAGTTACTCACCTATAGGAAGTGTTCTCCTTGAACAGCAGGAATAAGTCCTCACAACCCTACCACCTTTCCGGGGAATTGCCTTTCCTGTCTCCTGCAATGTTATTAGACTGGAGAGGATGGCACCACGGCAGATGTGAAGACAGGCAATCATGCATAGTGTACCTCCCAAAGGTTTCTTTTGGAGGCTGGGGAGCGTTTCTATGTGGGGCTCCATCGGTGGCATCACCCATATGTGAGGACTTATTCCTGTTTTTCATGAAGAACACCTGCTATAGGTGAGTAACTATGTTTTCCTTATCCCACATTCAGTTTAAGATACCTTAAAAATGGTAGTGTGCTAAAATTCATTTACTACATATTCATCTATGATTTAATGCATGTACAATTGATTTCTGTACATTAAAAAGGTATTATGCAGATTAAACTTTTTATTAATATTAAAAAATTAATGAAAATGTGGTAAAAAGCCAAGTTTTCTGAAAATGAACCACATTTTTTGGTCTGTGCATATTTCTACCTCTTGAGCTTCAGATTTAAAAAAATTAATGGTAACTCTTGTTTTCTAACTCTGCCCTTCAATTTTTCTTCCTCCTGGATACCTGATAAACGTCAATTTCCCCTTTTGATATACCTTCCTCCCTCCCTCATCTCTGAAATATCCACCTACAGCTCTGTTGACCCCATACTGCTAACCACCCAGACCCACCCCCCAAAAGAACATTACCACAAATGAGCCATACAAGAGAAGTAATTGGTTCAACCAGATGGCTGGGATCCCCTTGTTGCTTTAATAATAAAAACTGTACTGCTTAGCATGGCCCACGTTAGACATGCTGGGACCCAGGGCTGAAATTTGGAAGGGGGCCGCAATGTTTACTAGCAGACTATGCCTGCTTCTTCTTTGGGCAAGATTGTAGCCTTCTGTTGCATGGGGATCTAGGGTAATTACCATGTTTTCACCCTCCTAACACTGACCTAGCTGCTTAAATATCATTACCAGGTCCTCTGTTTATGCTGAAAGGAAGGCACATTCTCTGTCCTCGCGTATGGGTGACATCACCGATGGAGCCCCACATGGGAATGCTCCCCAATTTCCATTGGAAGCTTTTGGGAGGCACCTGCATGCCTGTCTTCCTGCCTGCTGTGGCACCATCTTCTCCAGTCTTTGTTTTCTGCAGAGCCCCACAGACGTCTTTTCGGTAATCCACCAGCAAATGCTTCTTTTTTCTCCTTCCAGGGTCATTTTCCACTTGTTTTCTTTCTGCCTGCCATTGGTAGCGTTGATCCCTTTGATCACGGTTCTGCTCCTGGTTCTGGTGCTCCTTTTGGCAACTTATTTTCTTTTGTTTTTGTTGTTTCCTATGGCAGGCACCATCGAGCTGTTTGATCTTTCCACGGCCGTTTTCCCAGTCATGTCCCAAAACCCAGGGTTCAAGAAGTGCACCAAATGTGCATGGACATTTCAGCCACTGACAAACACAACTGATGCCTCAAGGGTCTGGGTCCCAATTACCAGCCCTCCTCTTGTAATTTATGCCTACAGATGACAAGGCAAGGCCTGAAGGGTTGAGAAAAGCAGAAAGTGTCTCTTTTTGTTCAGCGCTCTGATTCAGCATCTTTGGCACCGGCATAGGTCCTGATGATCCCTCTAGGATTTCCTGTGGGCTTCTCAACATCGAGGGATTCCTGAGTTCATTCAGAGCTGATGGGCTGTGGTAGTTTGGAGCATAGGCCCTCGATCGATCTCCGGCTGGAATTGAAAAAGGACTCAACATTGACTTCATCGACGTCAAAGGGGAACACCTCTGAGCACTGGGCTAAGCCTCATGTGCATCGGCAACAGAGCCCTTCCCACTATGATGTCAAGAGTGATGGCTGTTAACGGCCCACCAAAGTGCCCCAGTGACAGGAATCGACTTCCAGGGTTCTAGAGGGGCACCGGCCATCTCCTGATGACTGAGGCCATGCCGGTACTCCTGCAGCAATATCAGAGATAGTGTTCAAAGTGGATCATGCCCTGAGGCTTTTGGAAATGGAAGCTTGGAGGAAGGCCTCTGGGCCCTCGAGGTCCATACTCGAGATGCATGCATTGCTCATGGAGGCATCAGCAATGGAGCATCGGATGGATTCGCTGCTAGTCCCTACCGATGCCATCTCTCTCTTGAGTGTGTCTGGGTCCGATATCCCGTCGAAGCCTCATAAGCACTCAGTGCCTCATTGATCCTGTAGATGCTCCCACTCTCCTCGCAGTTGGAAGGAGCACCAGGCAGAGTCTCAGAGATATTTTGACTTCCTCTCAGAGCCAGACTCTGATGACTGGGTGACCAATGTAGAGTCTGAGGTCCTGTAGGAAAGCAGATCTCCTGAGCTTCCATAGGACCCCTCCCCTCCTCACGAATGTTGGAAGTCCTCTCCTGAGGACATGTCCTTCCAGGACTTTGTGAAGGATATGGCCAAGGCCATCCCATTTTCACTGGAGGCAGAATATGAGCCCAGGACAGAGGAGTTGGAGATTCTCCAGTACCTCTCAACCCCTAAGGAGGCAGTAATGGTGCCGATACACGTGATCCTACAGAAGCTGCAAATGAGGATGTGGGAGAACCCCCCTCATGGTGCCATCTGTCAGCAGGAGGCTAGACTTGATCTACCGGGTCCAAAAGACCCCAGGATTTGAGAAGCCTCAACTGCCACACCACTCCTTGGTGGTGGAGGCCACGCTAAAGAGAAGAAAGAATACTGACTCATTCCTCGATGCCTATGGTCAGAGAGCCTGGACGCTGTATTCCTTTGGTAGGAGGTTCTTCCAGAGCTCTATGCTGGTGGCCAGAGTCCTCCCTTACCAACTGTACATGGGCATGTTCTTGAAGGACATCATGCTGGACCTTGCTGAATTGGTCCCATACCTCCCTGCAGAGAAATCGGACACCTATCGTGCCATAGTGGGTCACAGTAAGGACTGTTCCTAATATATGGTCTGGGCAACTTAAGATGCCTTTTAGTCAGCATGCAGGGTTACAGCCGCTGGCTCACCTGGCTCCAGTCTTTCAATTTGGAACAGTTGGTGCAGAATAAGCTACCATACCGAGGAGAGAATCTCTTCTGGGAGCAGATGGAGGCTAAAGCTAGTGATATAGAGAAGCAGCATATCACCCTTACCAGGATCTCAAGGAAAACATCTGATCCCTCTCACAAGATACTAGGGAGGCCCGAAAAAGATCTACTATCAGCATAAGCACCGGTACTTCCCGAGCCCTCAAAACTCTCAACAAAAGGTGCAGTGAGAGTCCAACCTCAGAAGGCTCAGCCTGTTCCGCAACCCAAACCAAGGGTGGGGTTTTGACTAGTTCCTTGGGAGCATAGCCAATCTACCAGTGTCCACAGAGGGGAGCCCTTCAGTGGGGGAGGGGGCTCACACTTTTCACTCACAGGTGGCCTCTCATAACCTCGGATTCCTGGGTGCTGCAAATAGTCCAAAGTGGCTACATGCTACACTTTGCTGAACTGCCCCCCCCCCCCCCCCCAGGGCATATCCCTTCAATCCCTCTGCATCTCAACTTTCTGCAAGGAAATCTCCACCCTTATGGCTGATCTCGCCATAGAACCTGTGCCTCAGGCTCAAGTTGGGCGGTGGTTTTACTCCAGGTACTTCCTAACCCCCAAGAAGATGGGGGGATTTTGGCCCATTCTGGACCTCAGAAATCTCAACACCTTCCTGGTGCTAGAAAAATTCAAGATGGTCTCTCTGGCAACTCTGCTCCCTTATCTCCAAAGAGGTGATTGGCTATGCTCCCTGGATCTCAAAGATGCATATACTCACATACTGATCCATCCTGCCCACAGGAAATATCTCTGGTTCATCCTCGGGGATCAGCACTTCCAGTACCGAGTACTACCCTTCGGGCTGGCCTCAGCACCCCATGTCTTCACGAAGTGCCTCGTGGTGGTAAATGCTTTTCTCAGGACACTGGGGGTCTCTGTCTTCCTGTATTCAGACAAATGGCTCATAAAAAGCTGTACTCCAGAAGGGTTCCAGCAGTCAACTCAGTTGACCATCCAGGTGCTGAAACTGTTGGGGTTTATGGTCAATTACCCAAAGTCTCACCTTCAACCTACCCAGTATCTGGAGTTCATAGGGGCCCCCCTTAACATGACACAGGCTTGGGCCTTTCTCCCTCTGGATCGCCTGCAGTGATTGATGACCTTAGTCCGCGGTACCCTACAGAAGCATCAGATAGCTTATGGGATGCTTATTGTGCTCAGCCGTATGGCCTGGACTGTGTACGTCACTCCTTTGGCTCGTCTGTCAATGAGACAAGCTTAGTGGACTCTGAATAGTGGAAGTGGGATCGGGTGGCAGTCTCCATACCTCTGGTCTGGTCTCTCCACTGGTGGCTGGATCCTCAGTATCTGCTCAAGGGTCTCCCCTTTCAGAAGGCGGTTCCTCAGAGGACACTGACAACGGATGCATCCAATCTAGGTTGGAGAGCACATCTGGATGGTCTTCACATGCAAGTCCTTTAGTCCGAACAGGAGAACCTCCATCAAATCAATTTCTTGGAACTGCGGGCAATAGCAAATGCTCTCCGGGCTTTCCAGGATCACCAGATTGTTCTGATACAGATCGACAATCAGATGGTGATGTACTATTGTGAACAAGCAGGGAGGCACAGGGTCCATATCTCCTGTGCTGGGAGGTGGTTCGCTTGTGGAATTTTGCCCTTGCTTACGGTATGGAGTTGAGAGCCACTTATCTGCCCAGTGAGCTGGATTCCCTGGCAAATCAGCTGAGCTGCTTCCTCCAACCACACAAGTGGGCTCTGAACAAGGATGTCACGACCTGCTCACCTTGTTAGTCTGCACAAGGACTGGCAGGTCCCATGCAAAGGTGCTGTTACACTTCTGGGCCGTTTGCCTCACTGGACAATGGAAAAGGTGAGGGCTGAGAGTAGATGCATGGAGAGGGGAAGATCTGGGCAAGAGTGGCGGGGAGGAAGGAACCTTCCTCCTCTGCCTACAAGAACTCACAATACATATCCAGCTATGCAGTCAGTGAGATTTTTAAATATCTATCTCCTAATATAGAATGTCAGTTCCCATATGACCTGTTTTATGTTGTGCTCTGTATATGACATAAACAATATGGTTTCTTAATTTAAAGTTAGATTACTGCGTGTGGTTTTAAGAAATAACATGATTGATCTATGTCTGTATTAGTTTGTGATAGAACTGTGAAGGCATGTTGTGCTGTTATTTATGTAACATTTCTTATATACCACCTTTCATGATATCAAGGTGGTTTACATTGAACAAACTGAAATTACATTGAACAGGGCATTATAACTTGGAGATAACTATTTTACAGGGAACATGGGCTATGGAGGGTTAAGTGGCTTGCCCAAGACCACAAGGAGCACCTGTGGGACTAGAAACCCCAGTCCTTCCTGCCCAAGGTTGCTGTCCTCTAGTTGGATTTGAACCCCCGACATTCTGGCCTGAGGTACCTTGCCCCAACCACTAGGCCACTCCTCCCTAACATGAACATTGTTGATACTGAACATTTACTGTATTCTAATACTCATAGTCAATATGTTTTCATCTATTATCATGAGGACCATTAAAGCTGTGGCAGTGTGCGTGAGAAGATGAGAGATGACTATATTAGGGATGTGCACAACCATAATGTTTTTGCAGTGTTTAGTATTTTTACATTTTTTTTTAAATTTGTTTCACACATTTGGTTTAATAAAAAATTTTTAAACAGATATTAAAACTTTTTTAATGCACACAGATTCACTGTGTATTTGTTAATATGTAGATTAATGCATACTAAATCAATTTTGTGTGTACTAAAGGAGTTATTTCAGAGCTGTAGTCGTGATTTGGATGTCTGAAAACAGGCATTTAGGCATGGTGGAGACATAGCCTAGGCCGAGCAATGGAGATGCACATCACGGTGTGATTTCAGCATGGCACAAGCACATCTGGACCTGCTTGTGGAGGCAACCACAAACAAGGTACAAAAAAGTGTTCATTTCATGGTTGCAAAGCTTTGAGGGGTAGAGCAAAATGTGTTTTCATTGCCACAGTTAATATTTCCTGTCCAAAGAAACCTGCATGTAAATACATACCCCAAATTTATTACTGGTCTGCTACCGTATGTCTGATTATATGAACAGGCCAACCAGAACATGCAAGTCTCAGAACATAGTTGCCCCCTTTCTGAAAAACTCTGGCCAGCATGTCCAAGTATCTTTTTCTGAGGCCGTACAATTCAGGGACATCCACATTTGTGAAATGGCTTACACCCATGCACGTACCCAGCCTTGCTGCTGGGATGCTAACCTTTCACTGCTGCTGCTCTGCCTGATTTTTCGACGTGTTCTGGACATCCCAGATTCTTCCTAGATGACCCTTCTAAAATTCCACTTTATAGTTTTTAAAGCATGCTAGCAAACCAAAGGCATTTTAATGACTACACATGCTTGTTTAACATGCAAGTAAAATCTGCATTGTATGACAATATGATTCTGAAATAGAGTATAATTTTTTGATACAGAGATGATGTCACTGTTAAATAAATCAGTGGTTCTCAACCTAGTTTTTGGGACTGGGTTTTCAGCTGGTTTTCAAGAAATCTGCATGGAATGTGTCTGGGCTAGATTTGCATACAGTGTGGACAGTGCAAATCTACTTCATTCCATATGCATTCTGAATATCCTAAAATTAGACCGGTTGGGTGTGTCATGAGGAATGGGTTAAGAACTGCTAATATAGGCATTTGCAAACTGGTGCCTATGCAAGTCTTAGTTCAAAGCAACTTGCATTCAGGTACAGTAGGTATTTCCAGATAGTTTATAATCAAATGTTGTACCTGAGGCCCAAAGTCACACGGAGCATCAGTGGGATTTGAAGCTCAGATTGCTCTAACCACTAATCCTCCATTCCAGTTCAATTCTCAATTCATAATAGAACTGATATTTTATTTATTTATATATATTCTCTTATATACCGCGCTATTCTGCATCAGTGCGGTTTACATTGAACAAACTGAAATTACATTGAACAGGGCATTATAACTTGGAGATAACTATTTTACAGGGAACATGGGCTATGGAGGGTTAAGTGGCTTGCCCAAGACCACAAGGAGCACCTGTGGGACTAGAAACACCAGTCCTTCCGGCCCAAGGTTGCTGTCCTCTAGTGGGATTTGAATCCCCGACCTTCCGGCCTGAAGTACCTTGCCCCAACCACTAGGCCACTCCTCCACTTGATATCATTATAATACAGTTTTGCTAAGAGCCTTTGATTAGGAAACGTATCAAAAGTGTTCTGAAAATCCCAAGTTCTGCAACTGAATCCCCCAAGTATACATGCTTGTTGATACCATTGAAGAACTCCAATAAATTATTAAAATTTGGTTTCCTAACTTTTTTTTTCAGCGTATTTTAGGTATGTGATCAATGATTCTGTTTTTATCCTAGACTTTACTAATTTGTCATGAATAGCAGTTTAGGTCAGTAATTTTCTTGAGCATGTTTGGAGCCATTTTTAAATATGAGCCGCCCACCCCCGCCCTTTGGTATCCAGGTTGTTTTTCATGACAGGTTACATGCTATTAGTAATAGTTCTCTGATTAAATATTTACGTTTCTTTACACATCTTGGGTGTATGCATTCTGGTCCTAATGTATTTTCTTACCGGTTTGCTCAAACCTCCTTAACTCTTGCCTGAGTTTGTGTTAGCTCTTCAAATTTATCTTCTAAATGAAGTGACTTCGGTATGAGAATATTACCCAAATCTTCTCAAGTTGAGGCTGATGCGGAGAACCTTTTTTTCAATTATTTCTGTATGAATCTGGGGCATCAAACTCTATTATGTCAAACATCTGTCTTTTAGTGGAAAAGTATAGGGGATGAAGTACATCTGTATATGAAAGAAGAGTGGGACCTAGGGCTGATTGTATTTGATGATCTTATGGTTGCCAAGCAGCTAGAAAAAGCAATAGCAAGAGCCAGAAGAGAGCATAGGGAGACAAATGGACAGCAGGAAAAAGGAGATGATAGTGCCTCTGTATAAGTCTTTGGTGAAATCTAATTTTGTAGTATTGCATGTAGTTCTGCATACCATACCTTCAAAGATATAAACAGGTTAGAGTTAGTGCAGAGAATGGCTACTAAATGTTAAGTGGTCTTCATCATAAAGCATATGGAGATAGACATACACATACATACACTGGCTCCCGCTGCGGGCCAGAGTCCACTTCAAGGCTCTTATCATGACGTTCAAGGCATGTAAGAATCTTACTCACACACCCATCAGCGATCTCCTCAACAGCACACCAGACAATAGAATTAGGAGATCTACTTCGTTGAATAAACTTGAAGTCCCAAAAGTGTTGGTAAAATGTAAGAAATCAACAGCATGTAGAGTCTTCTTCATTGCTACACCTATGGCATGGAACGCCCTCCCAGCAGAAATCCGGGCCATCTCAAATTTGGCACTATTCCGTAAAGCCCTCAAACATCACCTGTTTCTACAATATTACCCTGACAGCATTCCCGACAATTACAATGCCCCCACCTCACTTCCCTGCCTAACCCGTCCCTCAGATCATCTTCCTGTAGATAATGGCTAACCTCTATCTCTCCCACTGATCTCCTTGACCATCTAGCCAACCCTCTAGGCAAAGGTTATATTTTTATTTATCTGTAAGAGCATTATAATTTGTTTATAATATGTACATAGTCTCTCCCTCGTTTTTACTCCATGTTTACATTCCCTGTTCAATGTAAAAAACTTGATGTAACTGCTTACATTCTTGTATGTTCTGTTTCAAATGTAAACCGCACTGATTATAATAGCGCGGTATATAAGAAATAAAAATAAATAAATAAATAAATAGAGATCCCAAGATGTATACTTTGGAAGAAAAGTGTGATATGCCACAGAAGTATCTGAATTTATCGTAAGTGCACATAAGATGGGCCTCTTTTATTTGAAAGGAAGCTCTGGAAGAAGGGGACATAGACTGAAGGTGAAATGAGAGAGCAGTTATCTGAGAAAGTATTTTATTATGGAAAGGGTAGTAGATGCGTAGAACAGCCTCCCAGCTGAGGTGGTGGAGACAAGGACTGTATCTGAATTCAAGAAAGCATGGGACAAGCATGGAGGATCTCTGAATGAGAAGAAGGGATTGTAGAGCTTAGTAGTTCATATGGTTAGGAAGACTGGATAGGCCATATGACCTTCATTAGGCATGAGCATTAGTTTTTTGTCTGAATGGAAAGATTAATACAAGTTATTGATTTTCGTTGTGTCCCCGTGTCATCTAACTGAGTGCACATGCTTGGAAAATTTGCACAAATTGCTATTCATGAGCTCATGAATTTGTTTTCTTTTTGTGTGCATGCATGGCCAGACACACTGGAGCCAATCTGGAATGAGGAGAAGGTCAAGGAGGCATCACCAGCAGCAAGCACAAGGCACTTGAGCAATCATGTTGCAAATCCTTGACAGCCAGAGAAACCAGTTCTGTCTGAGCTCTACAAATCCCATAGCAGAGCTTGAACAGACACCTCAGCCCAAGCCCCAGAGAACCATTCTGCCTCTTTGAGAAAGTGAGGAAGGAGTGCTGGTGAGGAGGGTTTAGGTTTGGAAGAAAGAAATAAAATAGCAACTTAGTTCTCCGGGAGCAAGCAGGAAGTCGGTCCCTACATATGGGTGATGTCGGTATAGAAGGAGCCCCAGCGGTAACCTCCCCAGCTTTCAAAGAAAGCCTTTGGGAGATCCACCACACATGAGTGGCTGCCTTCCCACCCAAGGGTGCCATCTTGCCTCAGTCTCCTTTTTTCCACGTAACCCTTTAGACGTTCACTGCACCCTGGGAAAGATTGTTCTTTTTTTTTTTAATCTTACATATTTTTCCTTCTCCAGTATATGTACCGGTGCCTTCTCACCTTCCCAGGACCTTTACCTCCTCAGCGCCACTTTTTTCTTCAGTACGCAGGAAACCTCTCGCCCTTCCTGGCTGGGACTCTTGAGTTTGATCTCGTGCGTGCTGTCTTCCTTGCTATATCCTCAGCCAGTGGGTTTAAGCAGTGTGACAGCTGTGGGCATTCCTTGAACTGCACTAATCTGCATGACTGGTGCCTTGTTGCGGACCACGATGACTCTTCCTATGGACTCTGTCAGCAAATGACAAGCAAGGGATAGAGGAACCATGAGAAGCACTGAGAGACCATGTTTGGCAAGACCTCTGTTTTGGTCCCAGCATAGCTTGTGGAGCTGGCGCCCTCAAGGGCCGCTGTGGTGGCCTTGGCTTCGTGTGACGGCCATGCCCATTCTGAGACCTGAGGTCACAGGGCGTCAGACCAGGGATAGTCTCTGAAGGCTGTCCCCTGAAGAGCTGGACATAATTGGTGGCATTGTTGGGCAATGACGCCAGAGCCATGGGTAAGTCACAGGGTCACTGGCATCAGAGCCCCCAACATGATGCCAATGACAATGGCTGGGAACAGCCCTCCAAGCTGCCCTGGTGGGAGGAAAGCCCATCCTTGTTGAGGACACCCCCTCAATGGAGCCGGCTTCAGGCCCAAAGCCTTCGGTGTCCATGCCAGTTGCTGCAGAGCCATCTGGCCTGGAGGTTAGAATGGCGGCCCTCGAATGCAGTATTGCTGCCTTCTTGGCCCAGCAGTGCAGACGAATGCTCAGTTCCTCTGGGTCATCAGTCCCAGCCATCGGCCCTCCACTATGAGGGCATTGCTGGAGATTGTGGAACTGGTCCTCGAGTGCCATCGGAGTTGAGACAATTCCCGGCACCGATCTCGATCTTATTCAGGATGGAGGACTCTTCCCCCCCCCCCCACCAGCACCTCCAGGTCGGAGCACAGGGGCTCTGGGGCCCTCGCAGCACCAGTAACCCAGTGGGGTCCCAAGGCCCAGAGGTCTCCTCCAACTCTGAGTCAGAGTGGGAGACCTATGACGAGTCCTCTGATAGTTGCTGCCATTGGGATGTCCCTTCACACTCCTCCCCTCCAGAGGACCAATGCAGGTCCCCTCCCAAGGACCTCTCCTTGCAGTTCGTCAAGGACATGGTGAAGGCCCTGGTCTTCACCACAGAGTCTGAAGAGGAGCCTCGGGTGAAGGACCTTGAGGTCCTCTAGTATGAGGATCCTCCTAAGGAGGCACTTACAGTGCCTTTTCCCCATTCTGGAACTGCTTTATTTCTGCATGTGGGAGTCCCTTGCCTCAGTGCCGATTGTGAGCAGGCGACTCGATTCCATGTATCGAGTCTGCAAGTGCTCTGGGTTCTAGAAAACACAGCTGTCTCATAACTCCATGGTGGTGGAGTCAGCCATGCACAGAATCAAGAGCCAGAAGACGCACTCCCCGGTGCACCCTGGTAGGGAGGTCCGCACCATGGATGCTTTAGGGAGAAAGTGCTACCAGGGCTTGATGCTTGTTGGCCGGATCCAGGCCTATCAGCTGTAAATGGGCATATACTTGCGGACATGGCGAGGGAGCTGACTGGGTTCTTGGCTGGGTTGTCAGAACCACCTCTTCAGCGGTTCTGAACCCTGTTCTCGATGGTCAAGGAGTGCTCCAAGTTCATCATTCGTGCAGTCTATGATGGCTTTGAGTCTGTGGCCAGAGTGGCTGCGGTGGGTATTAGTGCCTGCTGCCAGACCTGGCTACAGACCTCCAACCTGGAGTAATGGGTTCAGGACAAGTTGGTCAATGTCCCTTGCTGGGGGGAGAACCTCTTTGGCAAGCCCATGATGGACAAGGCTGCCGAGCTGGAGTCCGAGTGCCTGACCAAGACCAGGCTCTCCAAGAAAACCACTGACCCTTCCTAATGGAAGGCTTTGGGAAAAAAAAAACCTTTTACCCAAAGAAGAGAGAGGCTTATGGGAGCTGGGAAGGCCCCAGTACTGGTGGGGGGATTTTGACTCCTTGGGCATAACCTCTCCTCTCTTGAGAGGCCTAGCCCTGCAGCACACCGGGGGGGGGGGGGGGGGCGGGTTGGTGTTCTATGCCAGCCGGTCATCCAGCATCACCACTGACACCTGGGCCCTCCAGGTGGTGGGGGAGAGCTACCTCCTCCATTTCAATCAGACAGTGCCCTCGTTCTTTCCAGGGGAGCTCCTGATGACTCCCCTTCACCGAGATGTGCTACAGCGAGAGCCTGTGAGGGGTTCAACTCCTGGTACTTCCTGGTTCCCAAGAGGACTGATGGCTTTTGTCCTATTCTGGATCTTCAAGATCTGAACAGGTTCCTAGTGAAAGAGAACTTCAAAATGCTCTCCCTTGAAATGTTGCTGCCTTACCTCTATCAGGGAGGTGGCTATGCTCCTTACATCTCAAAGATGCATACATGCACATTCCCAGTCATTCGCACCAACGACAGTATTTCCGGTTTGGAGGATACCATTACCAATACAGGCTCCTGCCCTTTGGCCTGGCTTCGGCCTCAATGGTGTTCACCAAGTGCCTAATGGTGGTCGCCGCTTACCTGCCGCTTTAGGGGGTGTTCATCTTCCCCTCCCTGGACGACTGGCTTGTCAGAGGTGGCACAGCTGTCGAAGTGCAGCAAGTGGCATGCCACACCATTCTCACTCTGGAGCACCTGGGGTTTGTCATCAACTACCCCAAGTCCCACTTGCAGCCGATCCAACACCTGGAGTTCACAGGGGTGTTGCTAGACATGGTCCAGGCCAGAGGCTTCCTCCTCCTCAACAGGGCCCAGTACCTAGCGGCCCTCACAAGGCAAGTTCAAGATTGAAATTCGGCCTCTACCCGGCTCATGATGTGCCTCCTGGGGCACATGGCCTCAATAGTGCATGTCACAACTGATGTCCATTTCCATATGCATCAGGCCCAATGGGCCCTCTGCTCCCAGTGGTATCAGGCAACGGGGCACCTGCCGGACAGCGTGACTGTCACCCATGCCGTCGCTGAGTCTCTTGTGGCAACAGCCATGGAACCTGATGGCAGGGATGCCCTTCCAGGTAGTGACCCCTCAGAGGCTACTTACCATGGATGCCTCCAAGTTGGGCTAGGGAGCCCACTATGGTGACCTCCGCATCTAGGGCCTGTGGTCAGCATCGGAGAGCCCCCGGCAGATCAACTTCCTAGAGCTCTAAGCCATTGCCTGTGCTCTCTGAGCTTTTCAGCACCACCTGCGAAATTAATCCATTCTGATTCAGACAACCATGTGGCTGTCATCAATAAGTAAGGGGGCACGGGGTCATCCCTACTGTGATAGGAGGCAGTCCATTTCTGCATTTCACCAGTGAGATTGGGATGCTCCTCAGGCTGTGTACCTCCCCGTTCAGGACAATGTTCTGGTGGACCGCCTGAGCCAGGTTCTCCAGCTCCACGAGCTCAACCCGTGGATGGCAACCAACTGTTCCATTGCTAGGGCCTTCCTGTGATGGATCTCTTTGCCAGCCTGGCCAATGCTCAGCTGGTCCACTTCTGCTCCAGAGTGCCACACCCCTCCCAGGTAGTGGCCGATGCGTTTCTCATTCCATGGATGAAAGGCCTCCTCTATGCCTACCCTCCCACGCTGCTCATTGCCAAGACCCTTTTCAAGGTCCAGCTCGACCAGGCCACCCTAATCCTCAAAGACCTCCAGTGGCCCCAGCAGCCGTGGTTTCCTCTGATCCTCAGCCTATCTTAAGCACCCCCGGTTCCCTTTTAGTGTGCCCCAGACCTGCTCTCACAGGAGGATGGTTATCTCCTGCACCCCAACCTGGGGTCCCTGGTCCTGACTGCCTGGCTGCTGAAAGGGTAGCCTTGGCCCAGTTCAACTTGCCCAGGGAGGTGGAAGAGGTCCTGCTGGCATCATGCAAAGATTCTACCCGACAGGTGTATGTCTTCAAGTGGCGCCGCTTCTCTCTTTGGTGTGCAGAGCGAGACGCCACCCCCTTTTCCTGCTCAGTCCAGCTGGTGCTGCAATATCTGCTGCACCTGTCCAGCGCTGGTCTGAATTCTAACTACATCAGGGTTCACCTCGATGTGCTATCGGCGCACCGTCACCTCATCGAAGAGAAGCCCTTCTCCATCCAGCCTCTCGTGGTTCACTTCCAGAGGGGCCTCCTGCTCTCTTGACCACCCATTTGACTGCAGGTTGCTGCATGGGATCTCAATGTGATCCTCTCAAAGCTTATTGCTCCATCTTTTGAGCCGTTGGCTTCTTGCCACCTCAAGTATCTGTCCTGGGAAGGTGGTCTTCCTCATGTCGACGCCACCCATATGTGAGGACTGATTCCTGCTGTTCCTGGAGAGCTTCAGATGAGTAATTATGCTTTGTGTCTAGGGTTTAGGGTTGCAATGAAGAAAACAAAGCATAGCAGTTTAGTTTAGGCTGCGTTAGGGCCTTTGGAGAATTTTAAATGAGAAGATAACTTCAAGTCTGATTTTCAGGCACTGAGGAGGGATTGGTGACACAGGCTGGGGTTTGCTTTCCTTGCTACCTAAAGAAACCATACAAAAATAGATTCAAGCTAGTTTGTTAAAGAATGTTATTGCCTCCCTTATTGCTATGGAGATGCTTGAAAGGCCCTATGGAATCTAGTCTCACTGGAGCATTAACTGGGCAAACACACCCACTTTCCCCGTTCTTTGAAGAGTCACATCTGGCACACAGCCTAACTGGCACCTCAAGGACATCTCCAAGTACAGTATCTGAGGTAGCGCACTTAGGGTAATGGTGATATAGGGTGAAACAGGCCTGCAGAGTGTTAAGACAGGCAATTCCTGATTTCAAGAGCTAGGAATCAAGTCCCATTGGAGCATAAGTTGGGCAAAGTTACCCCCTTCTCCCCAACTCTTTAAAGAGTGTCAACTAGCATGCAGCCTAAGTGGGCACTATAAAGCCCACCATAGGCACAGTATCTGAGGCTGCGGACTTGAAGTGCTCATAATCAAAGGTGGCACAGGCCTGCAGGGAGCTAAAAGATAGGCAGCCCCTCGTTCTAAGAGCTGGGAATCTAGTCCCATTGGAGCATTAGCTGGGCAATCAAGCCCTCCTCTTCTTTGTTCTAACTGGGCACTGCAGGACCTACCCCAGACACAATATCTGAGGCAGCGCACTTAGGGGAATGTAACTCCAGGATGGCACAGGCCTGCAGGGTGCTAAAAGACAGGCCGTTCCAGGTTCCAAGAGCTGGGAATCAAATCCCATTGGAGCAAGAACTTGGCAGCAATCATCCTCTTCCCAGTCTTTTCAAGAGTGTCAGCTGGCACATAGCCTTACTGGGTTCCACAAGGCCTGCCCTGGTCATAATACCTGAGACAGTGTACTTGGGGTAATAGTACTCCAGGGTGGCATAGGCTTTTAGGGCATTAACAGATAAATCTGGGACTCCAGTCCTATTTGAGCATTAGGTGGGCAAAGACAACACCCTTTCCCTGATCCTATAAAGAGTGCCAGCTGCCACACAGTCTGTCTAGGCACTGCAAAGCCTACCCGGACACAGTATCTGAGGCAGCACACTTGAGGTGATGGTACTTTAGGGTGGCACAGACCTTCAGGATGGTAAAAATAGATGGGACTGGATTTCCAGCTTTTGCAACCAGTGACTATTAAAGTATTAACTTGGTAAACAACCCCCCTTTTACCAGTCCTTAGAACAGTGTCAGATGGCATGTAGCCTTACTGGGCACTGCAGGGCTACTCCGGACACAGTATCTGAGGATGGCACAAACCTGCAGGGCTAAAAGACAGGCAGTTCCTGGTTCCAAGAGCTGGGACTTCAGTTATAAGAACATAAGAAATGGACAGTCCCTTGACAGTGGTGCCTTGCTTCAGAGTTTCAGGCCAGTCTTCCGGCAACCACAAGCCCTTAGAATCTCCCAGATCTTTGACCAATTTATCTAAAACCTTCCTGAAGAGTAGCTTACCCTTAAAGGGAAGTTTTCTGAGCCTAGTCTTGGAAGATATATCCACCGACCGATTTCTCAACCAGAGAAAACATCGGGCTGCAATAAATGGAGGCCATGGTCTTAGACAAAGCTCGCACCAGATCATGGAAGGCACCCGCCAGATAAGCAGAGGCTGATTCCAGCTTGGCCACTTCTGGTGTTGAACCTTGAGGGTCCATGTCCGCTGCCGCTAATCCTTGGATCTAGTGGATAGAAGCCCTGGTAACATAGGCCCCACAAATTGACACCTGTAGGGCTAAGGCACTAGTATCAAAAGCTTGTTTCAACAGAATCTTGAGTTTATGATCCTGAACATCTTAAATGCCATGCTCCCTTCCACTGGACTGATAGTCTCTTGGTCAAGCCGAGACCAAGGCATCTACCTTAGTCTTCTTGAGGAGATCCTTCTCCTCCTGTGGAATGGGATAAAGCCAGCTCATAGCTCTTCCACCTTTTAGACCAGCCTCAGGTACCTCCCATTCTGCCTCTATCATTTTTTTAATGACTCAGTGAACAGGAAAAAAGACTTGAGAAGATTTGAACCCCTGCAGCAGAGGATCTTCTAAGGGCTCTTCCGCCGATAGAGGCACTGGAATAATATTAAGTGTTGCGAGCAAATGACTAATTAAAGCGGGCAACATCTCACAGTGAAAGACCCTCATCACATTGGGGTCCTCCCCCTGAGAGATCTCGCCCAGCTACCTCACCCCAGAGGTCCGAGGGGCCTTCAACAGGATCATCCGAGACTGGACACTAGAGGAATTAGCTTGAGTGCACCTTTTTTTAGAAGGGGGGGGTCCCTGTTCGAAGGCACCCTCCAGCAGGGCCAACTGGTCGTGATTTCTCATGGACTGTCATAGTCTATGAAAAGTGCTCATCTTCTGGGACAAACAATAAGCCTGGTGCAGCTTTAGAATAAATTCAGGTGAAAAAGATACAGCTGCTAATTCAGGAACTCCTGTATTTGCTGTTCCTGGTGCTGAAATATGCTGAACTGCCTTTAAATTTTTGTTTTCTTTGTCCTGCACTGAAGGACGCTGGTGGGAAAATGGCCATGGTTCCCACCAAAACTTCAGGAAATGCAGGCTGAAGAAACTCCAGCTCTTGCTCCCACAAGTCACCCTCCATGCTCCCAGTAAGCAAAATCCACTCTGCAGATCTCCCCTGATGAAGGCAAGCCTGGCAGAGCCCCAGCAACACTAAAACATTGTTTCCCCCACACACAGTGCAGGGAAAAGGCCCTGAAGACTTAAACGCCATCACAATGACAAAGAGAGACTGCAAGTGCCCGAGGAGGAGGAAAGAGACAGAACTCAATGGGAGAAGAAAAAAATTTAACCAAAAGTTTCCCCAGCCAGAGAGCCTAACTGCTTGTAGCAAATTAACAGCCTGGAAAACCAGCACTGCTAAAGGCTGTTTGTTCATTGCTGAAGCAATTTTTTTTATTTTTTTAATACAATTTTAAAGGCACAGAGCTCCAAGTATACTGCCAATGAAGAAGACAGGGTAGCCAGCCACTATGACATGAGGAGCCTGGGCTCTCTGGCTGGGGGGAAAAGGGACCTGGACCAACGGGTATTTTAACCCGTAAGCTGCACCATACCTACTGAAAGACCCTGGTGCCAAGGGCAGCAGAGCCTGCCTTCTGCTGTTCCCACCTGTAATACTCACAATGTAAGTGATCCAGCTCACAAAAAGCAATCAATATGCTTTACCAGTTTGTCTGATATTCTCTCTGCTTTTTCGTTTTTTAATTTTTTATCTTGTTAAATGTCCCTTGGGGAGTAGAGGGTGCCTGCCTGGAGCCTGAGGACATTGCAGCTGAGCAGTGGGTGTCGGCCTAGCCTGCCTGAGGCCTAGAGATCGGTGTGAGCATTGTGGCTCCGCCCATTTGTTGATGTCATCTGCCTGCCCCTCCTCTTTAAAATCCAGGGCTTTTTTGTGCGGCCACGGACACTTCAACGAAGGGACACAAAACAAAAGGACTTGTCCCTTTGTTGTCAGTTTGGTGTTAGGCAGCTGATTTGGAGAGATGCTGCATAAAAGGAAGAACAAGGGGCAGGTGTCTTCTGGGAGTTCAGCAACTGTGAGTAAAATTGTGGACCCTATGGATAGACATGTTTCTTCTTCTGTTGGTAACAATCCAGGCAAGTTCTCCCATGCAGCTATCTTCACCCTCTGAGTTGGGGGCTACTTTAAGCCCCATTGCTCAAACTCCACCTCCACAGCCTTTAGCTACCCTGGAGCCACTGGGTGAGAGGGAACAGACTTCGGGGCTGGTTATCCCAGAGTTTAATTCCTCTTTGTCTCCCCCTTCTGATGTATCTTCGGTGCATATGCCATCATGTTTGCATTTTGATGTTTCTTTAGCTCCTCAGTCTTCGCTGGGATCTGTTCCTGCCTCTGTTACTTTAATGGATATTTGGACTGTAGTTGCTCAGACAAATCAGTATCTTAAAACTGTTTTTGATCAGACAGCCAGTTTCTCTAAAGAGGTTGTTGCTAAGTTTGAGCAACAGGAAGTGGTTCTTGCTCAACTTAGCAATGGGTTATCTAGATTGGATCGTAAGTTCTCCAATGTTCAGACAGCCAGTTTGGCAGGGATGAGAGATGCCCTGCTTTTACATGGGCTGCTTGAACTGCTGGAGAATGTGATACGTAGTAAAAATTTAAGATTTCTTAATTTTCCTAAAACTTATTATCTTTCACCATTAATTTTGCTGCGCAAATACTTTAAGGAATGTTTAAAAATGGAAGATGTGGAAAAGATACAAGTTATTAAGTTATAATATTTGCCGGATAAGCCGGCTAATATACCAGCAGGGTCCTCTCCAGCTTCCATTGATTTGCCCCAATTTTTGGAACAGTCAGTGGATGATATTCCTGGGAGGGCCACTTTGGTAGTTTCTTTTATTTATTTAGCCATTTTTTTATACAACCTTATCCTTCAATCAAAGTGGTTTTGCTACCGATATTGAGAAATCTCAGGTTATGAAGTTATATTTTAAGTATAAGACTGTTTTATTTTGTGGTCAGTTGGTTCAGGTTTTTCCAGATGTGGCTAGGGCCACTCAAATTCGACGTGAGAGTTTCCTTCAGTTAATACCCCGGGTGATAGCACTGGGAGCTACTTTTTATTTGAGATTTCCTTGCAAATGTGTGGTATCTCTGTTGGGTGCCCATTATGTTTATACAGACCCTCAACAGTTAGAGGGTTTTTTTGAAGAGCAGGGAAGGTGGGGTACGTAATGGTACCTAATGGGTAGTTTTATTATTTATATTATATGTGATTTTGTTTTGTTATTGGGATTTGGGAATTTGGAGCTTGACAAAGTAATTTGCCCTAGGTCATTGTTGCCCTCTGCACTCCTGGTTGTGGTCTAATTGCAGTACATATTTTTTTTTCTTTTTGGTAATCCTTTCAGGATATGGTTTCCCTTGTTTTTTCCTTCTTTGATGTATTTCACATATTTCTTTGTATATGTTTCTGTTGTATTAAATAGAAATTCCTAATAAAAAAATAAAAAAAATGTCTCTTCAGTGGAGTTTAGCTGTGTAGAAGCTCCTCACACAGCTGCTTAGGACTGAGATACTGATTTCTGGAGCCTAAGGAGGGGGAGCTCTTCTACTGCTGGTGGAGGGAGATAATCTGCATGTACTGGACTGGACTGGAGGGATTCAAGTAAAGACAATTAGCAGGTAAGGTCTAATTTTGCCTTTGCAGCTTTATTGTGTGTTCCCTAAGTCTTTTTACTTTTTGATGGAGTAAACAACCAATGTATGTTTACCTGTTCTATTCCATTCATTAATTTCATCTACCATATCTCCCCTCGGGTGTCTTTGTTTCCAAGTTGAAGAGCCCTAATCTTTTCCATAAAGGGGCATCCTTCCATCCCCTTTACCGTTTTGGTGCTCTTTTCTGTACCTTTTCTGCTAAATCTTATGGTGATTAGAACTGCACACAATATTCAAGGTGCAGTCGCACCATGAAATGATACAGCGGCATTATTATATCCTTGGTTTTATTTGCCATTCTTTCCTTATGATTCCTAGCATCCTATTTGCTTTCTTGGCTGCTGCTGCATACTGGGCGGAGGGTTTCAATGTATTATTCAAGATGACGCCTAAATCCTTTTCCTAAGTTGTGGTTCCTAATGTGGAACCTTGCATCATGTAACCATAGTTTGGGTTGTTCTTCCTTAAGTGCATAACTTTGCACTTGACCACGTTAAATTTCATCTGCCATTTGGACATCCAGTCTTCCAATTTATCAAGGTCCTATTGAAATTTTTCATAATCATCTTGTGTTTCAACTTGGAATAATTTTGTGTCATCTGCAAATTTGATCACCTCACTCCTTATTCCCATTTCCAGGTCATATATAAATACGTTAAAAAGCAGAGGGCCCAACATAGATTCCTGGGGTACTCCACTATTCACCTTTCTCCATTAAGAAAATTGGCCATTTATCCCTACTCTCTGCCTTCTATCTTTTAACCAGTTCCTGATCCATAATAGTACACTGCCTCCTATCTCATGACTTTTTAATTTCTCCAAGAGTTTCTCATGAGAGACCTTGTCAAAGGCTTTCTGAAAATCCAAATACACTATATCAACTGGCTCACCTTTATCTACCTGTTTGTTCACACCTTCAAAAAAATATAACAGACAAGACCGTCCTTGGCTAAATCCATGATGGCTTTCTGCTGTTTAACCATGACTGTCTAAATGTTTAGTAATTTGGGGGGATATTCAGCAGTGGCGGCTAGAGCTTCTAAAGTGCATAGCTGTCGCCGATGAACCATATCCAGTCATCAGCATTCAATTACTGGGTTTGCTGCATGGCGTGGAAGCTAATGGGGCAGCAGCTCAATATCGCTGCTGCCCAGTTAGCTCCCATGGGTAAAGATAGTCATGGCAAAAACTGGCCTATCTTTATCTGTGGGTTGCTACATGGTTAGCACCGAGGCATGTAGCGGTGGAACTCATGGATATTCAGCAGCACTAACCATGGATATCCCTCTAAGTGGCATTTACATGGTTTGAATATTGTGCTCTTTATTCTTTATAATGGTTCAACCATTTTGCCTGGTACTGACATCAGGCTCACCAATCTGTAGTTTCCCGGATCATCCCTGAACCCTTTAAAAAATTGGCATAACAGTCTCATTGGAACATTAGCTGGGAAAACAAACCCCCCTGACCTGTCCTTTGAAGAGTGTCAGCTAGCATGCAGCCCAACTGGGCACTGCAGGACCTTCCCCAAGCCCAATGCCTGAGGCAGGGCACTTGGGATGATGGTACTCCAGGACAGCACAGGCCTGTAGGGTGCTTAAAACAAGCAGTTTTGGCTCCAAGAGCTGGGAATCCAATCCCATTGGAGCATTATTTAGGCAAACACCCCCTCCCTTTCTTCAGTATTTTGAAGGATGTCAGCAAGCAGGCAGCATAGCTGAGCATTGCAGAGCCTTTCCAGGCATATCATAATGTTTGGGAAAGGTATGTCTGGAAAATTAATTAGTCACAGAAAGGAGGAAAGGCAAGAGCAGTACTGGCACAAGTATGATAAGGAAAGGAATGGAAAATAAAACAAAAGATATTATAATGCCTCTATATCGTTCCATGGTGAGACCGCACCTTGAATATTGTGTGCAATTCTGGTCGCCATATCTTAAAAAGGATATAGCAATTTTAGAAAAGGTTCAGAGAAGAGCCACCAAAATGGTAAAGGGGATGGAAGGCTACTCCTATGAAGAAAGGCTAAAAAGGTTGGGGCTCTTTAACCTGGAAAAGAGACGGCTGAGGGGAGATATGATAGAAGTCTATAAATTAATGAACGGAGTGGAACGGGTAAACGTAGATCGATTGTTTACCTTATCAGAATATAGAAAGACTAGGGGACATGCAAGGAAGCTACAGGGTAAACTATTTAAGACTAATAAAAGAAAATATTTTTTCACTCAACGTGTAATCAAACTCTGGAATTTGTTACCGGAGGATGTAGTAAAGGCTGTTAGTGTAGCTGGGTTTAAAAAAGGTTTGGACAAGTTCCTGGAGGAAAGGTCCATAAACCATTATTAAGAAGGGACCCAGGATATCAATGCTTGAACCAATACAAGCATTGTGGAACCTGTGTCCCTTGGGGAAACTGCTAGGTACGTATGACCTAGATTGGCCACTGTTGGAAACAGAATACTGGGCTTGATGGACCTTGGTCTGACCCAGTATGGCATATCTTATGTTCTTATGTTCTTATGTAGAAAGATGCAGGATTTTCCCAGGGGCTTGGTTTTGGGCTCCTGTAGTTTACCTGCCAAGCTAAAAAGAGAAACATAGAAACATGACAGCAGAAAAAGACCATATGGCCTATCTAGTCTGCCCTTCCATATCAACTATTGTAGTCCCCTTTCTTTCTTTAGAGATCATCTGTGTTTGTCCCATGCTTTCTTGAATTCAGATAAGAGCATAACATAAGATATGCCATACTGGGTCAGACCAAGGTCCATCAAGCCCAGTATCCTGTTTCCAACAGTGGCCAATCTAGGTCACAAGTACCTAGCAGTTTCCCTAAAAAACACAGGTTCCACAATGCTTGTACTGGGTCAAGCAGTGATATCCTGGGTCCCTTTTAATAATGGTTTATGGACCTTTCCTCCAGGAACTTGTACAAACCTTTTTTTAAACCCAGCTACACTAACAGCTTTTACTACATCCTCCGGTAACAAATTCCAGAGTTTGATTACACGTTGAGTGAAAAAATATTTTCTCTTATTAGTCCTAAATAGGTTACCCTGTAGCTTCATTGCATGCCCCCTAGTCTTTCTATATTTTAATGATGTAAACAATCGATCTACGTTTACCCGTTCCACTCCATTCATTAATTTATAGACTTCTATCATATCTCCCCTCAGCCGTCTCTTTTCCATGTTGAAGAGCCCTAACCTTTATAGCCTCTTTTCATAGGGGTATCCTTCCATCCCCTTTACCATTTTGGTGACTCTTCTCTGTACCTTTTCTAATAACGCTATATCCTTTTTAAGATACGGCGACCAGAATTGCACACAATATCCAAGGTGCGGTCGCACCATGGAATGATACAGAGGCATTATAATATCCTTTGTTTTATTCTCCATTACTTTCCTTATGATTCCTAGCATTCTATTTGCTTTCTTGGCCACCGCTGCACACTGGGTGGAGGGTTTCAACATGTTATCCATGATGATGCCTAAATCTTTTTCCTGGGTGGCAGTTCCTAATGTGGAACCTTGCATCATGTAACCGTAGTTTGGGTTTTTCCTTCCTAGGTGCATAACGTTGCACTTGTCCACATTAAATTTCATCTGCCATTTGGATGCTCAGTCTTCCAATTTATCAAGATCCTCTTGCAATTTTCCACATTCCTCATGGGTTTTGACAACTTTGAATAGTTTTGTGTCATCTGCAAATTTGATTTCTTCACTCGTTATTCCCATTTCCAGGTCATTTATGAATATATTAAAAAGCAGCAGAACCTGCACAGATCCCTGGAGTACTCCACTATTCACCTTTCTCTATTGGAAAAATTGGTGATTTAGCTCTACCCTCTGCTTTCTATCTTTTAACCAGTTTCTGATCCTCAATAGTACCCTTCCTCCTATCCCATAACTTTTTAATTTTGCCAAAAGTCTCTCATGAGGGACTTTGTCAAAGGCTTTTTGAAAGTTCAGATACACTATATCAACCGACTCACCTTTGTCTACCTGTTTATTCACGCCTTCAAAAAAATATAACAGCTTAGTAAGACAAGACCTTCCTTGGCTAAGATACTGTCCTAGTCTCTGCTACCTCCACTGAGAGACTATTCCATGCATCTACCACTCTTTCCATAAAGAAAGATGTCTTTATAAGGAGAGTAGAAAGAACTGCAGTTTCTAATGTAATTGTGAAAAAACTGTTTTTCCATAGAACCCCAAAGAGATAATGACATAGTGCAGGGTGAAGGGGCAGAAGAGAAGCGTCAGGTAAAGGCAACTGAGTCTCACAGCAGGTGCACCGTATTCCCTGACAAAAAGTGCATGGAAATGATCTTGACAGATACATTATAGAGGAGGGCTTTATATCTGAATCAACAGATATTGGAAGTGTACTGCTGGAGAGGCTGCTGAAGATGGTGTCAACTGATGAGAAGGTAGAAAGTAATACTGTCTGTGCCAAGGTCAAGAGCATTGCATAGGTAAGAGAGGACAATAGAAAGTGAAAACATGTTGCTAGCCTTTCATCTTCTCCTCTGCCTCTAGCCACAGGTCCAGCAGTAGCATCAAGTTCAGAAGCCCTCCTCCACCAAGGAATACAGGGGAAGTTTCATAAAATCTTAAGTGTGGAGGCATTTCCAAATGCTTGAGGATCCATGGTATGCAGAATGCAATTACTGTAGGAAGCACATTAGTATAGGGAAGTTGATGGGTCACCTTACAAACAGTGGTATGCTGCATCACATGTAACAACTGTACCCTTTTCAGCACAGTACCAAGGAGGGTGCTGATCCTAGGCAGAGGACTTGATCCAGGAGTGAAAATAACAGTGGTGGGAAAGGTACAGGAAAAACAAAATCCCTTCCCAAGCAGATCCTTTAGTTTCTTCCGCCAGTCAGATGGCCTTGGCAGCAGCCTGACGTGCTTCAAAGCAAGCCACCATGAAAGAGATGGAGTGGTGTATGGTAGTACTATCATGGAGCAGGCAGCATCGAGAATGGTAACCTGGTGCATTGGGAAAATGATAGTCCCAGATGACCATCCCATAAAGATGATTGAGAAGGTAGAGTTTAAGAGGCTGCCGCATCTCTTAGCTCCCACTTAGCTGTCCTGTAGGGTTCTTATTATTAGTAGGCAAGTGATTTCCAGCCTGTATAATAGGGAATTGGATTTAGCTCATGCCTTTTCTCTGAAATTTAAGCCAAGTTATATTCAGGTATACTAGGTAGTTTTCCTTTCCACAGAAGGCTTATGATCTGACTTTATATGTATGGCAATAGGGGTGGGGGTGGGGTGTGGTTGTTAAGAGACTTGTCCAAGATAACAAAAAGCAGCAGGGGGATTTGAACTTGGCTTCTCTCTTGCTCAGGTTTCTGCTTTAACCATTAGATTACTCCTCCACATAAGCTGGTTTGATTGAACATAAAAGGCAAACTTGGACTGTTTATCATTGCAAAATAGATTCCCTTGTAGACTTTAATGGGGATGAATGGGATGAGTACACAAATAGGTCCTATTCTGGTGAACTAAACTGAGCCAAAGAAATCGTGGCATGCCCATCCATGCCTAGCTTTATCTGCTATCATTTTCTCTGTTTCCATGGAAAGGCCTTAGGCTCCTCATCTCTAAATTGCATCTTTTCAACATTGCTATGTCAATTGTATTAAACCTTGCAACATGGACCTTGGAGCCGCTCTTACTCTCCATGTTTGCTATTTCTATTTAACACAGCCCTTCTTTACATTGAAGACGTAATTTTATTAACCTTTTTTTGTGCATAAAATGTTGATTTACATGCTTAAAAGGCCTCTTATAAAATGTAGTCATTCTTAAAAGTATGCACAGTGTAGGATGGTGCATATTTGTAGAGTAGGTGTGCTGAAGAGAGGAGTTTGGATGGAGCATGGGTGGATTTGTGCTTTCCGCTGTTATTTTATGAAATATGCAGATATTTTATTTATTTATTTATTGATTTATTTGAACATATTTTTATACCGCTCCCTCCAGTGATCAGCAGCGATTTACATTTAACAATTAAACTCTGCGCAGTTAGCAGTTACATATAACAGTAAGAAAATAACATTGAACATTGTAGGGTAACATTAATTTCAAATAATTCAAATAACTCATTATCTCAAACTATTTACATAATAGAAGAAAATATGTTAAAACACGTGTTATAATTTAACTATATACAGTGTTTATGATGAAGTACATGCAAGTAGGTTTACTGTTTAATTAATTCTTTGTGTAATTGGAGTTTCATATGATAATGGAGGGGTTAAGCTCCATCAGATATGCATGTACTTTATGCACTAACATTTATGACTGCTCCTGAGTGGGTGCAAATGCCCATGCCTTCACTGTAGGCATGATTTCTGCAGGATTTGCGCTAGTATTTTATAAAGACACACAGTTATCTTTATAGATCAAGCAAAGATAGGTGCTTTCCTGCCCAAGTAACAAAGGCAGACTGTTTCAAATTATACATGTCTAACTCTAGGCTGACTGAACAGGCTGATCTGCTCCTGGTCCCTTAGATAATCTGAACTACAACCCTATGATGCAATGTGATAAAACCAGGACTGATTCAACCTATTCAGTTAACCTGGGAAGAGTTAGTAAACTTATTTTGCATGGATAATTTTCACAAGGTAACTCCCCGCTAAAGGCACTATCATTTAATTCTCCAGGACCAAGCAGGAAGTCAGCCCTCACATATGGGTGACATCGACGTCGATGGAGCCCCCATGCAGAGCATTTCCCCAGCTTCCTAAGAAAGCCTTTGGGAATAGACCCACGCATGCGCGGTCCCCTTCCCGCCCAAAGGTGTCATCTTGCTCAGTCTTTCTTTTTCCGTGGAGCCCAATGGACGTCTATCCTTGTCACCCGGAAAAGTTGGATTTTTTTCTGTGATTTTTGCAACTCTTTTGTCCGGTTCGACGCTGGTTCCCTTTCCCACCTGGGTTCGGTACGCCGGTATCGACCCGATCTCTATTTTTCGTTTTTTTTGCCCTTCGTGGCACGCGTTCTCGCTCTTTTTTCTTTTCCCTGGAGGACCGGTCTTTTGACCTCACCGGGGCCCTTTTTTCCCCGATGGCCTCCAGTGGGTTTAAGAAGTGTGATCGTTGTAAGAAGCTCATGTCTCTTACCGACACACACGACTGCTGCCTGCGTTGCCTCGGGCCGGACCATGATCCCAAGGTCTGTGTCCCATGTGGAAAAATGTCCACCAAGGCACTCAGAAGCTGGCAGCATCAGAAGGAGAGGATTTTTTCAGACTCTGCCTCCGGTCGTGCCCGGACCTCATCAGAGGCATCGATGTCTCGGGAGTCTGACCCCGAGCTTCGTCGTGGTTCCTCTGAAAGGGGGTCTCTTGGTCGGGAGCATAAGAGGAAGAGAGAGCTCGTGAGGGTGGCGTCGGAAGAAGCCTCTGGTTCCTCAAAGGCCAGGTCTCGGACCCCGGACTACCGCCCTGGGCCCTTGGAGCTGGAGAAGCCTACTAAGGTATCCTGTGTAGAGTCGGAGTCTGTCGAGCACGTAAGTCCTGTTATCCTCGAGGACTCTCCTCCCAGGGAGCCGATGTCAGGCCCGGCGCCGCCGGGGCCCGAGTCGGTGGCTGCTGAGTCTCCTGAGCTTGGACTCAGGCTGACAGCCTTGGAGTGCAGATTGTCTGCTTTAATGGATCAGCAGCGGGTGCTGATGGCCAGTCTGACTGGTGCATCTGCCCCGACCACCGGGACGTCGATGTCTAAGTTGACCCCGGAGACGGAGCTGGTTCTCGAAGCCATGAAGGCCCGAGTCCGGTCTCGGTCACGGTCTCCCTCGACCTCCCGTTCGGGACCGAGGGCATCGACGCCGATGGCCCGGCGTCAGGGCGGGTGTTGCCAGAACCTGCACGGTTGGAGCCCCTCGACTCTTCCTCGGATGAGTCTGCATGGGAGACGGAGGACGAGGAGTCCCCCGATACATTTCGGACTCGATGCGTCCCTTCGGATTCGCCGCAGTCTGAGCCCCGGAGTAGGTCCCCACCGGAGGACACTCGGTTCTCGGAGTTTGTAAAAGACATGGCCAAGGCCTTGAATGTTCCTGCGGATCCCGAGGAGGAGCCTCGAGCCGAGGAGCTCAATGCCCTCCAGTATGACTCTCCCCCAAGGGAGGCCTTTACTGTGCCGGTTCCTCCGATGCTGTAGCGGCTCCTCTTCCGAATGTGGGAGGCACCGGCCTCGGCGCCGGTTTTGAGCAAGCGGATCGAGTCCATGTATCGAGTTTGGAAGAGCCCTGGGTTCCAGAAGGCACAGCTGCCGCACCATTCTATGGTTGTGGAATCGGCCATACATCGTCTGAAGAGCCAGAAGATGCACTCCGCGGTGCCTCGCGGCAGGGAGGCCCGAAGCCTAGATGCCATCGGCAGAAAGTGCTTCCAGGGTTCGATGCTTGCTTGCCGTGTCCAAGCCTACCAGCTGTACATGGGCATGTACTTACGGGACCTGGCTAAAGAGATAGCCGGGTTCTCGGCTGGCCTCTCCAGGGAACCTTTGCAGAGGTTCCAATCCTTGTCCACGGGAGTCCGGGAATGTTCCAAATTCATCTCCCGGGCGGCCTACGATGGCTTCGAGGCTTCGGCCCGCCGGCATCGGTGCTTGACGCCAGGCATGGCTACAGTCATCGGACCTCGAGCCGTGGGTACAGGACAAGTTGGTCGATGTCCCATGCCGAGGTGGAAACCTCTTCAGCAAGCCCATGGCCGAAAAGGCCGCTGAGCTCGAGACTGAGACTCTGATGAGGACTAGGTTGTCCAGGAAAACTTCTGCCCCTTCTCACAAGAAAAAGGGCTCGGGGAAAAATACCTTTTACCCGAGGAAGGCACCTGCCTACAAACCTTTCCCTCATTACCAGGCCTCCCCAGCTTCCCAGCAGGGTTAGCAGGCCAAGGGGCAGGGACATGGGCCCTGTAGGCAGAAGGCCCCCAAGCCTCCAGCTCCTGCTCCTACTCAGCAGGGAGGGGGTTTTTGACTCCCACTGCATAGCCTCTCCATCTCTGCATGGGAGGTCAGTTGGCCCTGTTTGCCCACCAGTGGCCACCCATCACAAAGGATGCTTGGGTACTAAGCATAGTCCAGAAGGGCTATCTGCTCCATTTCAATCAGGTGCCCCCCTCTTACTTCCCAGGGGAGCCTCCAAGGCCTCCTCTGCATCAGGAACTCCTTCTCCAGGAACTGCAAGGTCTGCTTCGAGACAAGGCGGTAGAGCCTGTGCCTCCCCACCTGTTGGGGCAAGGCTTCTACTCCCGGTACTTTGTTGTGCCAAAGAGAACAGGAGGTCTCCGGCCCATTCTGGACTTGAGAAATCTCAACAAGTTTTTGGAAAAGGAAAAGTTCAAGATGCTTTCTCTTGGGACACTGCTGCCCTACCTCCAGCAGGGAGATTGGCTATGCTCCTTGGATCTAAAGGATGCGTACACTCACATCCTCATTCATCCAGACCACAAAGTACCTAAGGTTCGTGGTGGCAGGAAACCATTTTCAGTACAGGGTACTGCCCTTTGGCCTAACCTCCGCCCCACGAGTCTTCACAAAGTGCCTGGCAGTGGTAGCTGCCTACTTGAGAAACCAAGGTATCTTTGTCTTCCCCTGTCTGGACGACTGGCTCATCAGGGGTCAGACACTCCAGGAGGCCAGGCATACCACTCTCCATACTGCCTCTCTCCTGCAGCAATTAGGTTTTGTCATAAACTTTGCAAAGTCCACTTTGCTCCCCTCCCAGGACCTAGAGTTCATAGGGGCAAGGCTGGATTCCCTGCAAGCAAAGGCTTACTTGCCAGAGGACAGGGCGGAAAGGCTGATAAACTTGGCCAGCCAGTTCATGAGCAATCCACTGGTTTCCGCCAGGTTTTGCCTGAGGCTTTTAGGCTATATGGCATTGACAATACATGTGACTTCCAATGCTCGCTTAAATATGCGGCCTGCACAGTGGTGTCTCAGAACTCAGTGGAGGTAGGCCACAGGCCTCTGAGACAAAGTAAGGGTGTCCAAACCCTTCCTGAACTCCCTACAGTGGTGGCTACACTCCCCCAACCTTCTACAGGGGGTTCCATTTCAGGTGCTTGTTCCCACTGTGGTACTCACAACAGATGCCTCCTTGCAGGGCTGGGGTGCACATGGGAGGCCACACAGCAGATCAACCTGATGGAATTCAGGGTGATACGCTTGGCCCTCAAGGCCTTCTCTCACACCCTGGCCCACCAGTCTGTTTTGGTACAAACAGACAATCAGGTGGCAATGTTCTATGTCAACAAACAGGGGGGCACAGGGTCCAGGCTCCTGTGTCAGGAGACACAGACCCTTTGCTTCTTTGCACTTCGACACAATATGTTGCTCAGGGCAGTCTATCTTCCTGGCCAGGAAAATTTCCTGGCAGACAGATTGAGCAGAGTTCTGCAACCTCACGAGTGACAACTGCACCCTTTTGTGGTTCAGAACCTTTTTCTGAAATGGGGACTTCCAACTGTAGACCTCTTTGCCAGTCCCCTGAACCGGCAGCTGCCCCAATTCTGCTCCAAGCAACCGCATCCCAAAAGATTGGCGACGGATGCCTTCCTGATCTCATGGTCCAGGGGCCTTCTGTATGCGTTTCCTCCCACGCCCCTGGTGGCTCGAACCTTGTTCAAGATTCTAAGGGACAAGGCCTCGGTCATCCTGGTGGCCCCCAGATGGCCAAGGCAACCCTGGTTTCCACTTCTGTTACAGCTGGTGGTGGACACCCTAATCCCTCTGGGGTCGCATCCCAATCTTCTCTCTCAAGATCAGGGATCCCTTCTGCACCCCAATCTCAAAGCTCTCAATTTGATGGCCTGGATGCTGCAAGGGTAGTACTGGCTCCCTGGGGCTTGCCTCAGGAGGTTGAAGAGCTGGTCTTGGCCTCTAGGAAGCAATCCACCCGAAAGACCTATGCCCTAAAGTGGAGGCGGTTCTCCTTGTGGTGTGACCAGCACCAGGAGAACCCTTTCTCATGTCCTGTGCCAGTGGTGCTTCAGTACCTACTGCACTTGTCTAATCAGGGTCTCAAGTCAAATTCTGTTCGGGTACACCTCTCTGCTCTGGCAGCCCACCACTCAATGGTAGAAGGGCACTATTTGTCGGTTCACCCCTTGGTGGCCCGGTTCCTCAGGGGCTTGCTCTTGCTCAAGCCTCCTCTCCGTCCACCTGCCCCTGAGTGGGAGTTGAATGTGGTCTTGCAGCAGCTGACTCGTCCACCCTTTGAGCCGATGGCTACGTGTCCTCTTCGCTTCCTGTCCTGGAAAGCTCTCTTCCTGGTGGCACTGACCTCGGCCAGGTGAGTGAGTAAACTTCAAGCCCTGGTCTGTGACAGGCCATACACTTGTTTCTATAGGAACAGGGTAGTCCTTAGGACTCATCCTAAGTTCTTCCCGAAGGTTGTCTCCTCTTTCCACCTCAATCAGGAGGTAGTTCTTCCTACATTCTTCCCTAGGCCCCATGCAAGCAGGGCTGAGGAGGTCCTGCACACCCTGGACTGTAGAAGGGCCTTGTCTTTCTACCTGGAGCGTACTAAGAGTCATAGAAGGGCTACTCAGCTCTTCGTCTCTTTTGACCCAAACAACTTGGGGGTGCCTGTCTCCAAGCATACCTTGTCCACATGGGTGGCGGACTGTATCACCTGGGCTTACAGGGCGGCAGACCTTCCCTTGCAGGGTCGAGTCACAGCCCACCGTGTCCAGGCCATGGCTGCATCAGTAGCTCACCTCCATTCTGTACCGTTGGCAGACATCTGTAGGGCTGCAACTTGGTCCTCAAGCCAGACTTTTGCAGCCCATTACTGCCTGGAGAGGGAGTCACGTAGGGACAGTGCTTTTGGTCAGGCAGTACTCCGGAATCTCTTTGAGGTTTAGGCAACTCCTACCCTCCTGCCCTCTTGTTGGGCTACTGGTGGGATCAGTTTCAGTGAAATTCTTTCCTTCATGTTGGGGCTTCATAGAGGGAGTCTATTTTTCAGCCTGGGTTCCTGGTAGCCCAGAGCTAGGGAGTCACCCATATGTGAGGACTGACTTCCTGCTTGGTCCTAGAGAAAGAGTAGTTACTCACCTGTAACAGGTGTTCTCCAGGAGCAGCAGGAATCAGTCCTCACAACCCTCCCTCCTCCCCTGGGAGTTGCAGTTGTATATAGTTCATTTTGTTTTTGTGCTGTCTTTTAGCTATGTCATCTGACTGAGCAAGATGGCACCTTTGGGCGGGAAGGGGACCGCACATGCGTGGGTCTATTCCCAAAGGCTTTCTTAGAAAGCTGGGGAAATGCTCTGCATGGGGGCTCCATCGACATCGATGTCACCCATATGTGACGACTGATTCCTGCTGCTCCTGGAGAACACCTGTTACAGGTGAGTAACTACTCTATATTTGTAGTATTTTCTTATGTAGCGTTATTTGAGTTACCAACTAGTTCCAGATTTACCCAACAGGGTTGTTCCAATCCTAGTTTTACCCCATTACATGCAAGAATTTGTAATTCTGATTTCCCAACTGTATTCTCCAAGAAAAGCCAGATTACAAGGTCCATGCATGAGATGGGATAAATCCAGGATTGGATCAACCCTGCCAGGTGAATCTGGAGCCAGTCGTTAACCTTAGGCATCATGAATATTTATAAAGCTGAACAATACAGTTCACAAAGTTACTCTGCCTGCTTCACAGA
Organism: Ichthyophis bannanicus; assembly: GCA_033557465.1. Classification (NCBI taxonomy): domain Eukaryota; kingdom Metazoa; phylum Chordata; class Amphibia; order Gymnophiona; family Ichthyophiidae; genus Ichthyophis; species Ichthyophis bannanicus. The sequence goes on from CM066035.1 coordinate 261,622,182, forward strand.
GCTTACACCCAGAACTTACACACAATTACTTGTTTATGGCAAACAGCAAGACAACTGAGCCACAGTCTTGCATTTCTGCTTTAATATCGTTACTACACCTCTGTCTCAACATAGGATATCTTATGAGGTATCATAACAGTGTTACATTTATTGCAAACATTTCGGCATCAAGTTTTGTCATTTCACCTGGGTGTTTTTCTTTGTGAAATTAACATCACTGTTTTTAGAAGATTTTTACTTTTAGTGCATGCGGAGGGTGTCAGGGGGAAGAGGAGTGAATAGGAGCAGGGAGAGTAAAGAGAGAGGCATGGAACTGAATTGTTAAAATATATCTCATTCCCAATGTTCATGTTGAGAAAAAAAAATCTTCAGGCAGGTGCTTGAATTCACACACTCTTTAGAAGGAATTTATTAGTTCCAGAATATATATTGGCTAAGAAAAAAATATCAGTTCTTTGTGGAGGAAAGTTAATCATTTCAACTTTACTGCAGAAGAAGTGCACCTGCCAATGTAAGAAGGTAAATGAGTCTTAGACTAAAACATTTGTCTGCAGCAGAATTCTGCGCCCTGATAAATAGGAGAAACTGAACTATAGCACCATCCCACTATTCCTTGGTAATACACCAGTTTTGGGCTGACTGGGTGGTCTTAAGTCCGTTCCCAGTGACTACATCATCGATACCAATCAAGGCCCCGCAGCTGAGACCCTGAGTGACCTGTTTCAGCAGCTTTTTTTTTTTAAACCATGATTCACTCATTTGTGTGGGATGCTTTCTGTTACTTTATTTATGGGATTACATAAATGAGCCATTAAAAATGTAAATCTTCAGAACTGTTGAATAATACAGATTTAAACAACAAGCTCAGGGCGGTACAGTACAGAAACTGCACTAAACCAGCAGTATTGCACTCTTGTGGCTATGGCAACAATAGCGTTTAGTTGTTAAGGGGGGAAAAAAATAAAACGTCCCCAGCATTGTAGCAGCCACTAGCACCAGAGGAAGATTAGGGTGTTTTCTTTTAATAGAGTATTAGAACAATAATGAAGATGTGCCCTTATAATCCACAAAGGAGGCTACACCATCCCTCACATAGCACAGGTGTCAAAACAATCAGCTGGTAAGTAAAGTTTATTCCAACTGAAGACAAAAACATTAACCCTTTATGAGCTCTAGTGAGCTAAAACATCTGCAGCACTATGCATACTGGAATACAGAGAACTGATTTGTGTTCTCTTGCACTTCCATCTTCCTCGGCTTCTCTATAAAGCTGAAATGAAACTTACTGCAGATATAAGCTTTTCAAACCAAATGCCATGCATTGTTTTTCAAGGAGTATTTAGGTAGAGCCAAACAAAAACTCATGCCTTAGGCTTTTGAAGAGCCATTTTAGAGCAGGTCGCCTAGGTGGGGAGGCCAAATAGGTGCCTATTTTGAGGTTATTTTATAAAGACATATAGGTGCCTATGGAGGTCATTCACGAATGTGGGTTGTGGGACGTGTAGCCCCGCAAGCTGTCATGCCAGATTCCCCCTCCGGCTCTCCCTGTGCATCGGGATGGGGAGCGCCTGTGAGAGGGGGTGGGGTGGGCCAGCCTGGCAGCACATACAGGGATGATTCAAGTCACGGCCCTGTAAGTGCTGCCGGGCCCATGGGGACGTGCTGTTATACCTCAAAGGTGGTATAAGCAGCACTTTTGGCCCGATTGGGCCCAAAGATCCCTCCCTAGGGCCAAGGTGTGGGAGGGTCCCTGGTGCCTGATCCAGGCCACAGCGGGCCAGCCATGGGTTAGGCGGCAGGGAAATGGGGGGCCAGAGCCATGGATGTCAGGGTGCCTGCGGAGAGGACATCCCCGCAAGGCAGAAGCGGCACACCGGGCCATCCTCAGGCCCGATTCTGGGTACCGCAGGAACATTTTGCTCCCATGGACCAGAATTGGGTCCACACAGGCCCATCTTCATCAGGGACGTCCGAACGGCATGGACGTCCCCTTCCGTGAATCGGGCTCCACGTGTCTTTATGAACCACAAGCACAAAACCTACTGCAATCACAGCTAGTATTTGGCTATGGAAATGTATATCTGCTCAGAAGGAAGTATCAATGTATGCACTTAGAGTGTAGTTTTATGAGGGTGCCTATGTAAAGCTCCTTCTAACATGCACAAAGTATTACTATTTTATCAAGAAAAGCACATGCCTATTTTTCATGTAAAATAAGAGTGGAAGTCATAAGATACATGCGTCAAACCTAGGCTTAAGTACTTAACACCCATGATAGACTTAAGTGTAAATGCCTATGCCTAGATTTGTAGAAAATATGCATAAGTTATAATATTTTATAACTTATTCAGGTAAATTTAGACTTTGACTATGTTCTGCACACACCTGTGCTAACCCATTCCTAAAGTGCCCTGATATTCATGTTTACTGAATAGCATCTGTGTAGACTACGTGGTAAGTGCCCTCCCCACATGGAAGCTATTGAAAATAAGTGACTTACATGCCTTGTTATAAATTTACCTCCAAAGTGTACAAACCAACCTTTGCAGGTAAAAACAACTTTATAGAAAAGAGTTCTCAATGTCATTTTTGTCAGGGTCAAATACAGAACTGGCAAGCTGTCCAGCATCTTGAGAAAACCTTTTAATTATTCCTGATATTTACATTTTTACTCAGTGCAATGATATATTTGGAGTCCTGCTTCTTCCAGTTTTCTGACTTGTGGGCACATTACAGTATTCGCTGTTCACTAGGAGTATGCAGGTCAACATTTTTCATTTTGTTTAGTTTTTTTTGGGGGGCGGGGGAGAAAATGTTGTTCAATAGTACACACTTGTTAACTAGTGCTTGCTCTTGTTCAGTAGTTTGTGCTATGGGTGAATAGCGCATACTATTAAGCATGCACTCTTGAGCAATAGTGTGCACGTGTGAATATATATACTATTTGCATATGCATGCACTATTGCTGAACAGTGTGCACTATTCACTTATAGCAGACACTACTGAGTGTTAGCACACACCCTGCCAGGAAGCGTGCACTAATTGTGACAGACAGAAAGTGACAACATTTTGGCCTTTTTGCTTCTGTTTCATATCGAAAACAATATAGGAAGGTTGGTTTGAATGAATGGACATCCCTACAGTTTGCATATTTCTCCTTCTGATTATGTTTTGTCTTTGAAAAATTGCTTTCTCCATGCACTGTTTTTCTTTTATGATTTATACACATTCAATTTAGTTATTGCATCTGAAGAAGGAACTTGTGTTCCTAGAAAGCTCCTGTGCTGCAACATTTTATTTTGTTGGGTTAATAAAGAGTGTCGCAGACTATCGTGATTCCCATTTACCCAGGATCCTTGCAACTGCAGCACTTGTGCTCTGAAGCTCATGTGTGCTCCTGCTACATATGAAATAAGGAGGAAAAAAGCAGCATGACATTTCTGATAGAAAGTCTCTTTAATGTTAAAACAATAAACCGATTTCTATGATTTGGAGAAGTACACCTAGACGAGGTTCTCAAGAGCAGAGATGTATCTCTCCATACCAAAATTTGACTTGTCCAAGACATGGTATTTTCAATAACATCATATGGATGCAAAAGTTGGACACTGAAAAAGTTAGATAGGAAGAAAATCAATGCCTTTGAAATATGGTGCTGGCGACGAATACTGTGTATCCCATGAACTGCCCAAAGAACAAACCAGTAAGTATTAGAGGACATCAAACCTACGATTTCTTTAGAAGCTCAGATGACAAGACTTTGACTTTCATACTTTGCATACATCATGCGTAGAGAGAGATCATTAGAGAAAAACATCATTCTTAGCAAGGTTGAAGATCAACACAAAAGAGGAAGGCCGGCAATGAAATGGATCGATACAACAACAGCAGTTATGGATGCCACTCTATCAACTGAATGAAGACCTAACTCAGTTTGACAACTGTCCAGAGGGTCACCATGAGTTAGTACTGACTCAATGGCACTTAGCAACAATGCAATTATAGAAGGCAAACAAACCCAAGGAAACAAACAAAATTTTCCAAGTCTGGACTCTCTTAGTTAGCTGAGACCTCTCTTGCCTATATAGGTATAAGACTGGGATTTTGCTTACTATGAAGAAGCTATTCTCCAACTTTCCAGTGCTTGGCAGTTTTGACAGATTAGAAAGACTTAAACCAGGGCAAAGTAGCAGAGCCATAGCCTGGCAATTTGGCACCTATGACTAAGTAAAACAGTGCACCCTTTCCTATATCTATATCTGTATACAGATGCTGCATGCTTTTATCTGTAGGATCCTGTCATTTGTGTTATACAAATAGTGACCACTAGGAAGAATAATTTGGTGTCCTCTAGGCTTTCTCCACAGTCCAGTCATCAGGAAATTATTCATCAGCCCTTGAGACAGGCACATATGCTGAAGCATGTTGGGCCATGGTATGAATGAATCAATGCACTGGACTTCTGATTAACTGCTAATGGTGGATAGGACTGGTGGCATATTTTTATATGTTTTAATTGTAAGTATTTCACATTAAAGAATTTTGACATTCCTCACTGGATCTTTGCTCTCTTGTTTTGTTGTTTTCTGGCGCTGATCTGCAGTTGGACTTTGTCTGTCTCTTTTATTTTTGGATACTTGCCATTATACCAGCTTAATTTTGCTGGCTTTAACATAAAGGAATTCACTCTTGTTACCCGCATAAGGATTCTTGCAGCTAGACCATTCCTCTGGAGGTTTGTTGATTCCTTTGACTCTTTTAAGTTGGATCAGAGATTCTGTAGTTTCAACAGATGTTATTCTTCTGAAAAAGAAATAAGTCAAGGGAATAATCCCTGTGTTGGCCAGAACACCACCTCGCCTTTCCAACATCCGTGTAGAGAGAAGGAGGAAGGGCTTTAAGGGGCTGATACAAATTGTAAATCTTCCAGGTAAGATCTAGCATCATTGCTAAATTAGTAATTTTGGAGAAAATGAAAAACTATAATAAACACTTACTAGTACAAAATACACAGGTTTATATCTCTGTTATACTCACGTATCTACTCTTTGTGGCTGTGTGTGCGCTTTGCTCAAGGCTGGCCTAACCATTAGGCAAGACTAGGCAGTCCCCTAGGGTAGAAGCTTCTGAGGGGGGCAAAGAGCAGCAGCCGTCAAAGCAGAACAATGGATCCTGACAGTCCCATTAAGTCAAAGAGCCATGAGCACATGTTTTTTATTTGCAGGGAGAGTGGACACACACATACATAGAAAGCAGAGTTCACTATTTACAAGTAGGATGCCCAATTATGCATTTTGTTGTGGGAGAGTTGGGTAACTCAATGATCATGACTGTTGAGTTTATCAAAATCTCAGGGGGCGGTGAGGGAGAAGGTTGTAAGGCTGGGGGGTGCCCAAACCTTTGCCTCGGCTCTGGTTCTGCCATAGTCTTCAATTCTGTCTTATAAAGGATATGATTTACCGTGCAAGTGTTCAAAGTGTCATTTATAAAATCGCCATAACCTTATTTTGCTCATCTGTTTTCTTCTGTTCATTTTACCTTTGCTATTTCTGTATACATGTTTTTGTATTACTATTTCAAGCATTTTTTCAGCACCTTTGTTTATGGGGTCAATTTTCACTAGTTTAAGTTAGATGCTGGTGCTGGAATTAGCTTAATCCGTATATTCAGAGCCGCTAATCATATTGGTCCGTGACTGTGCTGGCACTGTCCATTCCATTTAGGTTTGTTGTTCAGGAGGCCTAAGCTAAATAGATAATGTATCAGTTTATTAGCTCAATATTGCTACTATCCATAAAATATTTGGGTCTCTCTTCCTCCTGCCTCTAACTCGGCCCATAGTTATATGAATATTATTGGGCCATTTAGCAATTTAAACAGCACAATACTATCTGTATAACTTTTCAAAATCTATGGATTAGCAAATTATTCATTTGTTTTGAATATTGGCCTGTATCTTTTTTGTCATTCTAGGCTCAGTAACAGGCCTGATGCCACCTGTCCAAATTTTCTATCGGTGCATGTGTATGTGTTGGAGCAGGACTGGCTTGTCTTTCAGAGCGCAGCATGCAAGCGCTCCGAAGCTTCTCTCCATGCCTGTGCTTCTGTTCTGTTCTACCGTCACTGCCGCCGCTGACAGTCACGCAGAGATGTAGCAGCGGCAGCAGCAATAAGGGTGGGTGTGAGACTGACAAGAATGGGGGCTGTCTAGGAACTCTAATGTCCTTGTACCAGCCCTGTTTGAATCTATGGATGATCAGGTAATAGTAATATTTTTGATTTAACAGCAAGGATTGGAGTCAAATATAAGTTGCTCACTACAAGAAAAACACTTCTGTTATCTTTATCTGGAATCTGAAAAGGAGCCAGGGACTGAGGCAAGCCTTGCCGCTGGTGGAATTTGCATTGGTGAACAGCAATAATGGCCTAGGGAGAATAAGGAGTTAGTCTATCCAAAAATACATTAGATCAGTGGTTCTTAACCTTGTTGGAGGTACTGAACCCCACCAGTTTCATATGCACATTCACCGAACCCTTCTTTAATGAAAAATAAAATATGATGATTTTTTTCAAATTCAAGACATAGGTATATGTTTTACTGGTTCACAAAATGAATCGTGCATTAACATCACTGTGTTCAAAGAACAAAACCAATACAATGCATGAACTCACAACAAATTACATACATAACTTTTCACAAAGACATGACCTTTTTTAATACTACCACACTGAAATGGTTTTAATTTTTAACCTTATGTATTCCAATAATGAACTTATTGTATTTATGCTATTTATTATTTTTAACATTTTAACACACACCCATCACCTAATTTCCATCAGGCTACACCGCTACAATAATAATGAATATTTACTGCAAATCAGTGTGACTTCTGCTGTTGCCTTTGAGAGACCAGTTCAGAAATGCGTGGCTTCACCTTGGCAAGTGCCACTCTCATGTCATTTTCACAGCAAAGTCTGTTCCTTTTCTTCGTTTTTATGTCCAGCATCCTCGAAAAGGATTGCTCGCAAAGATATGTTGTAACAAATGGTATAAAAATTTCCAGAGCTTTCCTAGCAATAACAGGATACGTTACAATTTGTCGACACCAAAACGTTGAGAGCGTTGTTGTTCTGAAGAGTTGCTGTTGAACCTGGCTCTGCTGAATTTCAATGATTTCGTCGAGGTATTCATCATTGACATCTGCTGTCTCAACACCAAACGTGAACGGCTGTCTCACCCATGCTGGATATGACTCTCTTGTAGGGAAGTATCCGTCGAGAGACTTTGCAAGCTCATCTAAGTGTGTGGCAATTGCTTGCTTCAGTTCTGTGGGTACAGAAATGTCTCCGATTCCAGACACATCTTCGATCTTACTTACACAGTCGTCCAGCAGGGGAAAGTTTGCGAAGTTATCGTTCTCTGTTCATCGTTTCCATAACGGTAGCTTTTTTTGAAAAGCCTTCAGGTTTTCTTCCGCTTTGATGATGTTGACTCCACCACCCTGCATCTGCTGATTGAGTTGATTGAGAGATGTGAATATATCAGCCATGTACTCTAAAATGAGAATGAACTTAGAATTTTTGAAACAATCTGCATGATGATGTTGGTGCTCTTGCAAAAAGAGGGCTAATTCCACACGCATGGCAAAAACACGATTCGGCACCTGTCCCCGGGATAACCACCGAATGTTAGAATGGTACAGAAGTACCTCGAATTCAGAGCCCATTTCTTTACACAGCTCACTGAAGATGCAGTGCCTCAGTGCACTATTTTGCACATAGTTCACACATTCCACTACAATTTTTACTACTTTTGTCATTTCTGGAGGCAAGGTATTTGTTGCCAACGCATGCCTGAGCAGAATACAACGCGTACAATGATGTGTGGTGCATCGGCTTTCACTAGCGCACCAAAACCAGACTTTCTTCCTAACATGACTGGAGCTCCATCCGTACAAACTGCAGAAACCATATCCCACGAAAGATTGTTGTCTCTGAAGAAGTCATCCACAAGTTTCTTCACATCGGCTGCCTTAGTTGTTGTTGTAAGAGGCTTACAAAATAAAAAATCTTCCTTTATCATGTCGTCTTTCACATAGCGCACAAATACAGCAAGCTGACTTAGATTAGAAACGTCTGTGGTCTCGTTGAGTTGGAGGCTGAATTTTGCCGGGCTTGAAATCAGATCTGCAACTACTTGAGCCAAGATGTCTTTGCTCATGTCCTCTATTCTGTCACTGATGGTGTCATTTGAAAGAGGAATTTGGGATAATTTAACTTCGGCCGCTTTTCCCAGCATCAGATTCGCCATCTTCAACACAGCTGGTTTTATGAGTGTTTCACCAATGGTGTGTGGTTTTCCCTGCTTTGCAATCAGGTAAGCAACTTCGTATGATGCTGTGAGGATCGGTTTGTTGATGGGTACAAAGCCGAGAGCAGGCAGAGTAGCCTTTTCATCGAATCTGGCTCTCTTCACCTTGAATTCAGCAAGCGTTGTGTTCTTGTATTCCCCATCTCCATGCAGGTTAAGGAAGTGTTCCTTTAGTTTTGCCGGTACTAGACTAGAATTGCTTAACTTGGCATTGTAAATCATGCAGATAGGACGCTGACTCCCATCACGTTCTGTTATATATGCGAATCCATGTTGTACATATTCGTCCGACCACTTTCTTTTTTTGCTCGACATAGTTAGTATGGATTAAAATATTAAGAAAGAAATCACACAACATACCATCATGACAGTCACAAGTCGACTACTGAGTGCACCAAATTCCCTGCAGCACAGATTGGCCAAGCAATGTAGCGTGATCACCTGCAGCCAATGATGGCCAAGCGGGGCATGTCATCATGAATCATATGAGTCGGGTGCGTGTCTTGTGTCTTGACCTCCGCCGAACCCCTGAGACTGACTCACCGAACCTCTAGGGTTCGATCAAACCCAGGTTAAGAACCACTGCATTAGATGAACAGTAAATTGACTGCAATGTGTTTTTCCCCTTTAAAACTTCTTCTGATCATCATTTATGGAGCCTCCAAGAGAACCCACATCACTCCAATACTGAAACAGCTACATTGGCTTCCGATGCAGTCCAGGATCTCTTTCAAGATACTAACCTTGACTCACAAAGTGATTAATAACAACTCCGCATCTTCTATCACCGACCTGATATCAATTACACCCCCTAATCGTGCAAGGAGATCAACTGCCTCTAACTCCCTTGTATTACCTAAGGCAATCACGAAGTGCTCTCAAGCCACTAGATCCAGAGCCTTCTCTTACTTCGCACCATTATGTTGGAATGCCCTACCAACAGACATCAGAACCATCAGTGACCTTTCTCAGTTCAGGAAGGCACTGAAGCACCACCTGTTCTTGCTTCACTACAATGTTTCCGACACCGTCTCACACCAACCCACCTCTACATCCCAGGTCAACACGTTAAACCCATGCGCTCTATAGTCTTAACACGAGGAGCGGCAATCTCACCTTGCTTCCGCTCTCATCAGGAATCATATAGCTGCACTTAGCGGCTTTGTATATAGTTGCCTTCTGTACATAGTTTATTATGTTCTCTGTTTAAGAAACCTGTTTAATGTAACCTGTTTAATGTAACCTGTTTAATGTTCAAGAAACCTGTTTAATGTAACCTGTTTAATGTATTGCCCTGTTCATTTTAAGCACTGATCAATTTTGTGAAGTGTAATTTCTGTTCACTGTAAACCGCACTGATGTCGAATAGCGCGGTATAAAAGAAACTTTAAATAAATAAATTTGAAGTAAAGGAAACCAAGTAAAGGATTGGAGGAGAAGCCTACTGGTTAGAACAGTGGTCTATAACCAAAGAGACTATAGATCAAATCCCACTGACATCCCTTGTGACTTTGGGGAAGTCACTTAACCCTACACTGCCTCAATGGATGCTGGATTTAGTACTCACCAATGGAGATTGCATGTCAAATGTCCGGTTGGGTGCCCATTTGAGCAGCAATGATCATCACACAATGTGGTTTGAGGTAACAGCCAAAGCAGAGTCCAGTCACAGCAGACCTAAAGTTCTAGACTGCTGACTTCAGTAAAATGGGAAAGTACCTGAAGGAGAAGTTGGAAGGGTGAGAGGAGATAAGGGAAATGGAATTGCAGTGGGCTAAACTAAAAGAGGCAATAAAAGGGGAACTGGATATATATGTAAGGAAAGTAAATAAAAAGAAGAAAAGGAAACCTATATGGTTCACTAAAGAAGTGACTGCAAATAAAGACAAAAAAGACAGCTTTCATAAAATTCAGAGGATCACAAAAAGAGGAACACAAAAAAGAATACAGGATAAAGCTAAAAGAGACAGAGGATAGCAAGAACAAAGTCAGAAGAAAAGACAGCTAAAGATGTGAAGTGTGGAAACAATTTTTTTTTCACATATATTCAGGAGAAGTGAAAGATCAAAGATTGAACTGCAAGACTCAAAAGTGCTGAGGATGGATTTGTGGAAAGTGGCATTGAAAAGTGAAAATGCTAAACAAATACTGTATTCATGAAAGAAAATCCTGGAGAAGGACCATCTGTGACTGACAAATATAGAAATGGGAATAGTGTAGATGCCACATCATTCATAGATGTTTTTGAACAGCTTGCAAAACAAAGTGAACAAGGCCATGGGACCGGATGAGATACATCCCAGGATACTGAAAGAGCTCGGAGAGGTTCTGGCAGGGCCTTTAAAGGATGTTTTTAATAGATACTTGGAGGTGGGAGAGGTTTTGCAGGACTGGAGAAGGGCTGATGTGGCACCTCTTCACAAAAGTGGTAATAGGGAAGAGGTGACAAACTATAGGCTGGTAAGCCTTACCTCTGTGGTGGGAAAAGTAATGGAGGCGCTCTTGAAAGAAAGAATAGTGGACTTTCTGGAAACCAATGGATTGCATGATCCGAGGCAACATGGCTTTACCAGGGAAAGATCATTCCAAACAAATGTAATTTGAGTTCTTTGGCTGGGTGACCTAGATCAAGGGCATGCAATGGGTGTGATATACCTAGATGTCAGCAAAGCCTTTGATACTGTTCTTCATAGGAGGCTTATCAATAAACAGCAGCTGGAGATAAGTCCCAAGATGGTGAACTGGATCAGAAATTGGTTGTCTGACAGATGACAGAAGGTGGTGGTAAACGGATCTCACTCAGAAGAAAGGAAGGTTTGTAGTGGCTTGCCTCAGGGATCGGTCCTGGGACAGATACTGTTCAATGTAATTGTGAGTGATATTGTGGAAGGACTGAAAGGAAAAGTCTGCCTTTTTGCAGATGACACAAAAATTTGCAAAAGAGTGGACACTTCTGAGGAACTGGACAACATGATGAAAGACTTAAAAACACTGGAAGAATGGTCTAATGTTTGGCAGTTAAGATTTAATGTGAAGAAGTGCATTGTCATGCACTTGGGAGGCAGAAATCCAAAGGAATTGTATGCAATAGGGGGGGAGAGAGGTTGGTGTGCACAGACCAGGGGAGGGACCTCGGAGTGCTAGAGTCTGAGGATCTCAACGTGGTGAAACAATGCAACAAAGTGGTAGCCAAGGCCAGAAGGATGCTTGGTTGCATACAGAGAGGAATAACCAGCAGAAAAGAGGAGGTATTAATGCCCCTGTACCAGTCATTGGTGAGGCCTCACTTGGAGTATTGTGTTCAGTTTTGGAGACCATATCTCACAAAGGATATAAAAAGACTTGAAATGGTTCAGAGGAAGGAAACCAAAATGGTTTGGAGCCTGAACCAGACGATGTATGAGAAGAGACTTGAAGATATAAATATGTATACCCTAGAAGAAAGGAGGGACAGAGGAGATATGATACAGACCTTTAAATACTTAAGGAGTATTAATGAACAAACAAACTCTTTTCAAAGAAGGGGAAGCTGTAAAACTAGAGGACAGACAATGAAACTGTAAGGTGGTAAGCTTAGAAGCAACATCAGGAAATACTTTTTCACTGAAAAGGTGGTGGATGCTTGGAATGCCCTCCCGATGGAAGTGGTGGAGGCAAATACAGTGCTGGAATTCAAAATGGCATGGGACAGACACAGTGGATCCCTTTACAGCAAGAGGATGAAATCAAAGCAAACGCAAATATCTCTTATACTTCAATAAATAGAGGGGGGCTGACCTGCACGGAGCTGAGTTACAAGCACTCTAGCCACCTTACTGGGCAGATTACATGGACCATAGTGGTCTTTATCTGCTGTCATATACTATGTTACTATGTAGATTGTAAGCCTTCTGCAGACAGGGAAATACTTACTGTACCTGACTGTAGCTCACCTTGATCTGCTACTGGAAAGGCTTGAGCTAAATACTACAAAAAAAATGTGTGAATTGTTTGAGAAGAGTCAGAAGTGACTTTTATCAGACTCCACCAATAGGGCCTTGAAGCATAAACTCTCCTCCCCCCTTGGAGAAAGCTGGATCTGGGGCCCTCTCTATGGCACTCTACAGCACTGTGTTAGCCTCCCTGCAACCTAATACACATCTATATCTGTTGAAGCTGCAGTATCAAATATATATTTCAGTTTCCACTTGATACAAACCAAATTATAAAGATACTCTTTAATGTTCTTATATCATCTCTCTCCTTTGTAGATATTAATGTTTAAGAATTTTTGAGAATGCCTCCTCCTTCATCACAGCTTTAATTATGAATCTTGGTAAACTGGGGGGCACTGCTGTGCTGACTATAAGCAGGGCCCGGCCTATGCAGGTATCACAGGGAAAGTAGGAACTCAGCCCCAGGACCGGCCCAACCATCAGGCAAACTAGGCAGTCCTGGGGAGGTAGTAAGGAGCAAGGCATTCAAAGCTAAACAGTAGACTCTGACAGCCGGGGGGGCATAAGGCTTAAGGTTTATCTAGGGCACCAAGACCTTGAACCAAGTCTGGGGCCGGCACTGCTAAGCCCAGATAGCTAGCCAGCAGATTCAGGAAGGATTGCTTTCAAATCTGAGGTCATGGTTATCGATTAAAGGAACAAGCACCTTATATTAAAAAAAAAAAAAAAAGTAGGCCAAAATCCCGCTGACAGAGTATAGTCCTTTTTCAATAACTATTTGTAAAAATGGTAATATTTTCAGTGCCTTCCTATAAACTGTATGGATATGGTTTTATGTATGAATTAAAAAATGTCTGATGCCATGATTTTGTTAGTTGACAGCATGAATAGTATTCTTCTGGAACAGCCTATAGGTGTGTGATTGTGAATCTTGAAAATCTTATCCAAACTAGGTTCCTAATTGTAGCTTCTTTTCTTGCCTCACTTTCCATTCAGTAAATTCTTTTAGGAACAGTTTAACTTTGCTTATATTTGCCAACTGAATAGAACAGGCTACCAGTTACTGTGTTACAAAGCACCAAATTCACAAAGCAAAAATTGTTTCCAAAAGGAATCCTAGTGATTTTTCCCATGTACAAGTGCTGCTGTACCTAATGAAATACCAGAACATACAGGGGATTCAGCATGGCCCCTTTTCCTCCACTGACCTCCTTTATACTTTGACTCCTGGGTGAGATTCTTACACTGTTGTCTAGCTTGTCTTCACCATGATCTTGATAGCTCCCTAGAGGATGAACCTCCTTCGTTCTTGTCTTCTGTTAACAAAATCCAACAAGCGCAGACAGTTTATGACCTTTTGTGAACCATTTGCCCCTAACTGCTTACTTATGTTTTAAACAAATAGTGTTAAATGAAAGACTGGACATTTGCTTTCACATAATGCGATCTTCAAAATATTTCCTTATCTACACTGACTGTACTATGAAGTATGTTTCATACAAACAGAATTAGTTTTTGAGCAGTCTTAGTTTTATTGTTTTTTTAATAAAAATAATTAAAAAAAAGAGTAGGAAACCACATTTTGGATTGCATTATATAGTACCATGCCTAACACAAATCGTATGGAGGCTGCAATAAACAAGCAGAAATAGCCAAGGTCTTATTCACAGTTTGGCAAGCTGTGCAGCTGTGATTTTTAGCCAAATTTGCATGTGCATTGAGCAAATATGAGGGTTTTATTATAGACTTTTCAGTTATGGCTTGCAATACATTTACTTGTCAATCTCTTGCCATTGAGGAAGATGGTAGTTCATGTGTCTCCAAGACAAAACTTGTGTACCTTATGGCAAACTTCATAGAACAAGATTAGGAAACATATTTTTAAAAGACAATAACTAAGGAAAACAAAAAAAAAGATGCTGATTATCTTTTTAAGTGGTGCACAAATCTTATATCCCATATGAAAATAAGACACAGGAGAAGGATCATAAAAAAGACAAAATATAACAGACTTTTTGAGACAAAGCAAACTATGATTTTTATTATAAATTCAATTGTGTGTGTGCTACTACTTAAACTCAGCATTTATGATCATCCCACCACCCCTCCCACAACAATCTGTAAAAATGTATAATCGGACGTCAGTGCTTTTAAATATTAAACTTTGCGTTGTGTGCATGAGTGTGCCCACTTTGCCTACAGGTGAAAGCTCTGGGTTTGTGTGCCTGCTGGGATCTAGTGTTTTGCTTTGATGGCTGCTTCTCTTTGCTGCCCCTCAGAATCTGCTTTCCTAGGCCACTGCCTAGTCTTGCCCAACGATTGAGCTAGTCCTAAACCCTCAACCATGCATGTGAATATTTGCGATTGTTAATGCACTTTAGTCACTGCATTAGTATGTGTCAGTATTAATGTACACTTAACATGGCCCATACTAAACTAAATCAATCAGCTATTTAGTTGCTAACAGATGCTTATCTGCTCGTTTGAATTTTATAAGTGAATGCAATTTGTTTTAAATAATGTCTGCATTAACCCCTCAGTAAATGCAAAAATTTAACCACACCTCCTGAGGTATAGTTACTTTTGCAATAACGGTGCTGTTAATCCAAATGTGCTAGTTAAAGCTAAAACCTGCTTTTAATAGACAATGTACTTAAGGCTTTACATCTTTAGGGTATCACAGTTAACTGCACTGCTAATACATGCATTAAAACAGGAACAATAATCTGCATTAGAGGACATTTTTGACACTTTATTTTTACATAGACTGCCTATAATAGCAATTTATAATAAGACAAGAAGAATGCATTTGCAGCTTTGAAGGCTGGTGTCATTGATCTCTATCCCAGTAGCAGCCTAATGGTTCAAGCAGCAGGCCAAGGACCAGGGAAGCCAGGCTCATAGCCTACTGCTGTTCACTGTGATCTTGCACAAGTCACAACCCTCCATTGCTTCAGGTACAGAGTTAGATTGTAAGTTCTCTGGGGACAGGAAAATAACTACAGTAGCTGAAGGTAACTCACCTTGAACTTCTGAGAAAAGGTATGAGCTAAATCCATTTCCCGTTCCCTTTCCTTCTCTCTGCTGAGAGGTGGTGGGTATCTATAAGGAGAGCCTCAAGGAGAGGTCAGTGACAAATATTGGCATCTCCAAAGACTGGGCCATAGATCTTCTCGTGTCACTAATGCTTTCACTTGCTCCAGATTATTTCTGTGTTCTCATATTGGAAATACAGTATAAATGACACCTTGAGAAGCTTTATTTGTAATAGAGTAGCCTTAGATAAGCAGATTGTTAAGAGGTGAAGCCCTAATTTTAAAAAAAAGTAAAATAATCATCCCTCCAGACTGTGTAGCTGTGAAAAATAGATGAATGTGCAAAACTGGCTGAACGTGAAACTGCTGTCTATCAGCAGCTTAAAACTTTTAGCTCCCAGTCTGCTGCATAATCGCTTGCAACATCATTTATTCTTACTGTCAAAATGATGTTGCTGGTAAAAAAAAAAAAAAAAAAAAAATTGTAGCAAATAATATAGCTGAGACCAATGAATGTAGATTTGGGGTAGAGGGTAAAAAAATAGTGAACAGTTCCCTCAGTGCTGTGTCTAGTCCAGCAAAAATCTTAAGTGATTTTATTATTATTATATAGTGGATTCTTCATTGGAAGGCACAGTCTAGGGCTAGTTTTAATCCTGTGATTTGGGTTCTAACCAAGAACCTAGGAATCATGCAGGTATCAGTGCAAGATAGAAACTGTTCCAAGTACAGTAGTCTCTTATTGGATTTGCGGAATCAAGTCTTATTATTATTATTATTATTACTTTTTTGTACTTTACAATAGCCAGATAGAAATTTGACCATCACTATCAATCTTACACATACGTTACCTCCCACTATCAACATATACTAATTAATAAATTCACAAAAGCTGTTTTGCTTTTTTTCCCTACCTAAAACAAACTGAAAATATTATCCGATGTCCTTGCCAAGTGTATTTTGTTACCTTCAACCGTGCTTATAATTATTTGACAAATAAGGAATATCACCCACATGCTAAATGAAACCAGACTGCAAAAATATCTGCTATGAATTCAAACTGAAAATGAATGGAGACTGCCTCATTCATAAATGTCATATGAAGCTTTGGTTAAAAAGACAAGCCTGTCATCCAGGGGACAGCAGCTGTTGTTATGTTGAACAAAATGGATACAAATGGGTATTATTTTAAAGTGAAATGCTTAATTTCAGGCCTCACAAGCACACTGTCCTCTCTGTAACCCTATGTCATACAAGCCAGGATCTCCAGTAGAGGGCTTGATTGCACAGGAAACCAAAATCACCGGCTGTGGCCTACCGAACTGACAAACACATTGGCAATGTTTGAGTTACTATGGCAATCACAAAATAGGAAGGCCTTTTCTTCTTTCCTCATCTCTGCATGCAGCCTCAGGCTGCTCCTGAATAGCCTGCATCTGCAAAAAAAAAAAAAAAAAGTTTTAGCACGGTACTCAGATAAAGAAAGGGATCCGAAAAATGAGCACTGACCCGTCTCAAAAAAATGTTGCAAATTTTACATGCAAGAATTGGGGAGCTGTGCCACTTTGCACAGGTTATGTCATAATGTGAACAAAAAGGCATAAAAGCGGACGGAGGCTTTTGCTGTCAAATACTGAGAAGAGGGGAAAAAGCAGCAGCAAATGACAGCTTTAATGCAGATGTAAGGAGAAAAGTCAAGGATGGGTGACAGAAAGTTACTGGTCAATGAACGAGGGAAAAATTTTGAGCACAAAAAACCCTCCCAAGACAATAGAGCAAAATACAATAAAATCAATAGAATTAGGGAGAAAAAAATGAAAGCATATTTATCAAAATGTTATAACTATCAAGCCACATGAAGCCAGCAAGTAGTTCTTTGGGGTTGTCAGTTACACTTTAATGCACTCGCCTGTGAAAATATTCTAAACAAAAAGATGGGCCTTTTGCCTTTCACATGTCTTCTCAAAACACTGCAGCACAACACTATCAAGGAAACCCATCTTTTCACCTACGGACTAGGATTCCGTTTTTGGGAATATTATTCTACTATGCAGTAATTTGCTTTAAATAACAAAGGCATGGATATTATTACAGACCATGTCTAGTAATGAGTTGGTTAAGACTTTAAATAGGACTATATTTTTTTAAAATAATTATTCATTCTTGGCAAGTTTGACCTTGAAGATCAAACTTGATGAACTTATGCCCTTTTTCAACCAAACAGTGCAACAAACTCCGTAATCTCCACTAAAATATGGTAAAAAAATGTCTTTGCTTCAACATTTGACACCGAGGCTATTTCAAACAATATTGCATATCATTTACTACAATTGACATCATAGTATATATTTTTTATAGGGGTTTATTAAATAATATGTGGTAAGATTTTGCAGTTACTGTGGATTACTCTCCAAAATTAACTCTTGGAGATGTTCCCAAAATGTTGCCATTTCATTAACAGAGAGACAATGCCTTTATTGCACATTAACTGAATGACAGATAATGCTATTCAGGTAACATTAACAGTGTCACTTTACCTGCCGCATAAACAGTTAATGTGCGGTAACTACCTCCATGTTACTGTCAGCTCAGCACCCATGTTACTTAGAAACACACTACCTGCTAACATAACTTAGTAACTAGGTCCCTTAATGGTTTACCTTATGCAGACCTCTAGCATGCTTGGCAATTTCAGCTTCAAAAACATGAATGATGTGGCAAATGGCCTGGCAGCACATTGTAGAACTGAGACTACTGGCAAAACATTTAAATGGGTGAGAGGAGAAGGAATATGAAAAGTGTTTAAGAAGAAGAAGAAATAAATAAATACGTTATGGAAGAAAGGCCTGGCAATCTACTTCCGGTCATGCTTGCAAGAAAACCCAGGAGCTGCTGGGTCGCCAGGAGTCGGCATTGACACAAAGGCACACATTGCGTAGGTTATTGCGTCAGTAGATCTGGTAAGTAGTAATCTCATATTTATCAGTGCTTCTGAACTAACAGCAGCAAGGGTGGCCAGAAACATCTGATGCATTTATTACACTATGGTCTGCAGAGGGTCTAACCTGTGCGGCATGTGTAATATAGAGAAACTTGGAATAGCTATATGCATAACACTGATAGTGTATCTATATTGCCCAAAACTTCCAGCGCAATCTATCATGTTCTAAATCTAGCATATGCTAGTCGCTCTGATATATGCTCTTAGACTTGATTACTACTTTTTTTTTTTTGATCTGGCAATTTTTTCCTGCTTCTTTACACATCAAGTCTCATTAGAACTGTCCACCTCCATGAGGCTTCGGTCAATTGTTGAGCTGGTCCCTAATCACATGGTCAGACTTTTTCCCTCACTAATTTCTCCAACACTACAATCAAGTTCCCATAAATTTGTGTGAAGTCAGGAATTAGAAGTGTAAACATTTCTTCTTATTGCCTTCTAAACCCCCTCCCCAATTTCCTTGGATGATACCTATGTTCAAAGTGTCATTTCGCTTGAAAAGAAATGCATTCCAGTAAAATGAATTAGTAAAATGGGGACAGTCTTAAAGTTCAGTGGCAGCTTTGCCAGCTTACATCCTGGACAAAACCTTTACTCCTATTTCTGGGATAGCATCAGCTGGGGCTGGGAATCTTTGTAGGGTCTTAGAAGGCATCTCTAACAACACTTTGCGATGACACTTTCAAGATAGGTGTTAGAGCTGCTCTAGCTAGTGCTGCTTCCTACATTCAGGACCAGTGGAAGCAGCTATATCTTGGAGTTAGGTCAAGGAGATAAAGCAGGGACCATAGAAAGCCAAGTCCTATCAGGCCACCAGTTTCAAATTATAACTATGCTACATGTCGATGCCTCTATTCCCTCAAATATGGAATAATCAATTTATGAACAGTAGAGCAAGATCCTAAGGTATTCTGGTACCTGGAGAAGTTAATAAGGTTGGAGGAGAATGCTTGTCCACAAATATATTCAGAAAGTTGTCAGGATGAGGGAAATTATTAAGATGAAAAAGTAATGATCTCTATCTTTTCATAAACCAAGGATAAAGCCATCCTTTTGCCCTGTTTATTGTAATGATTAAAGGTCATGGTAACACTTATTAAAGGTGTAACAAGAATTTACTACCTTTCTTGTGATGTCCTGAAAAGTATAATTTGATCGGAGGGGAAAAAGCATTCAATAGCATGAATGGTCCACAAAAAGTCCAGAATGCTGAAAGAAGCCCAGAGTCCAGCAAAAACCGACATTACATTTCACATTCATTGACTCTTGTCCTTTTGGGGGAGTTTTAGTATGAAGAGAAAGAGACAAAAGAAGACAATAGTGCAACCTTATCAAAGTTCACTCATGCATCTATTTCAAATACTTTTAACTGCTTGTCAATAGGTCTTGCAAGACTCTAAGATTCTAAACATTCTGTCACATTTGTGTACTAACCACTTAAAGTTCTACTAAAGCTTTGTGACCTGGACTGACTCCCCTTTATCTAGGTCAAAATGCAAAGCAAGGCTATTGTGTTTAACTGCCTTCATTAAATTCATTGATTTGACCTGTATTTTAAAGACCAAAAGTCGAATGAAATGGGAAGTTAAGGTTCCCATACGGAATCTTTTCCTACTTATTTTCTGCCTCCTTGAACTACATAGGAGAAAAAAAGAACATCGTAGGGCCTTTGGAAACCTGACGTGGTGGATGAAGCAATTTCGCCTGTTTTTGTGATCAGCATTAAAGGAAGAAATGTTTCATTTTTGGGAGTAATTACCTTGTTTAACCTTCAATAAAACATAGATATATATAAAATGCAGGAAAAGCTGCATAAAAATTGAGTTTAAAAGGTTAATAATTAGATAAGATGATCCTAGCTCACAATTCATGGTTGCATATGGAGAATGCTGATGTTAATTATCTAGTTTATTAATACAAGCATGTCCTCATAATATACACAGATTCCTAGACCCTTTATTTAGAATCAGAAAAAAAAACATTTTTAGGATCATATTTTAAAGCTAGTTAGTTCCATGACTATCCTATATGTGTAATTGAAAATGAAATTCCTAATGTTCCCTGCTGTACCTTAAATTGCCAAGTTTGATCAACAATTGAACATAATTGCTAAAATGTATGTTTCTGTCTAAAGATCATCTGTTTCAATACATTTTCAATGGAACTTTCAATCGATATAAGCAGCATAATAACTTAAACTTATTCATTTTTTATCTAACATTTTTGACTAGAAACAATGCAGGCACCTTTAGACTTCGCTTTTTTAAAATTCATAAGCCTTGCAAATGGATGAATATCCACATTTTTTCTCATTCTACCGAAAAGATATTGGACCACTTCAGGGGTGCTTGTATATTTCTATTTTTTGGAGCTTTTGTGCGTTCCTGAAATTGGCAGCATCAAAACCTTTGTGTCAAGAAACCAACAGTTTGGGGAAAAGTTTGAAAAAGGTAAGAAGTAGAGAAAGAAATGTTAAAATCTTTTCCAAGATATGTGGAGGCACATTTTCGATAGGATGTGGAGAGCAGAACTGAGATGCAGAGGTCACCATGTGTACATTTGTGCTAGTATTTTAAGAGCAGTTCTGCTACATGTGCGGCTGTTTCTAAAATACACATCCATGTGCAGTGGGAGGAGCCATTTTACAATACAGTGGTGGGAGATGTCAACAGGGGAAATCAGGCAACTTACTTGTGTACATGCCAGGTGAACATGTGCAATTATCTGCACTTAAAACATGTATCTGGATTGTTTTACGAACATGGACATGCTATTAATTAGTATTTAGTTCACACCTTTCCAATGATAGTTCAAGGTGAGTTACATTCAGGTACCTAGGTATTTCCCTGTCCCCAGAGGGATTACAATCTGAGGCAATGGGGAGTGTTAAGTGGCTTACCCAAGGCATGTCAGTGGGATTCAAACCCTGGTCTTTCCAGTTCCAGGCTGCTGCCCTAATCACTGGGCTACTCCTCTACTCTGGTACAGAGGGTTCGCTCTTGCCCCCATTTCAATTCAGAGGGAGAAATAAACATTGGGGAATTAAGGGGGATATCCACCTTTTTTAAATCATTATTTGTGCTATGGGGCAGATGTATATCCAGGCATGGACAATTTCAGCCTTAAACATGCATCCCCCCATATGAAATAGGGGATACACGTATAACTTCTTGTTCGGCCCAGACCACATCCTCACAACACCCCTGACACTTCCCCACGTAACTTGGATTCGATCAAGGCAAACACATGGAAATCTGGAGCTTTCTAAAATCGCTGTTTGCCTGTGGATGATGTAATTTGCACTTTTATGTGCCAGTACATTCATTTGCAAAATATGAATAAGGTTTCTAAAATGACTTTCTTATACAACACGCCCACAACATAACTAAGGGCATTTCTTCCAAGACACTAATGTTAATTAAAATAGACACTTTTTAAACTGATTGAAGGGTCACTCTTTTAAGTTTTCTGCATATTTACCCATAATTTACCCATAATTACCATTACCTTCTATACATATTCATTTCTTGCCACTACATCTGCAATAAAGTCATGCTAGTTGATCACTGTGCATAGTTAATTGTTTACTGTTCACGGTACATAGTTTTAGTGTTACTGTATATGTAACTGACTTTGTTCTATGTAAACCACCTTTGATCTATTGGAAAAAGCAGTATAAAAATGTTAATAAATAAATAAAATAATTCTATTCTTAAATGTAGGGTAGCATGTAAGAACTGATGGGAAACCCAATATCATGGTCACGCAAGACACCAGACTAGGAAGAAATGATTTTAGAAGATTAGGTGGTCCATATTTATCACCTAATCCCTTGTGAATCAAAGGGCTCAATTTCCTATGAGCCTTATAGCAGCAAATCTAGTGGAAACTATACACTGAAAAGCCAAACTGAAGAAAATCCCTTTTGGACTATGAGGTACTTTTGTGTGCGCTAAGTACAGAAGAAACTACCAATAGATATTGCTCTGTTTTTATAATTACCCAGTCTTTTTGGCATTATTGAACTGCTTGGATAAGAAAAAAAATGTTTAATCTCATGAATAACACAGGAGCGAAAACAATGGGGGAAATCTGATAAGCAGCGAAAACAAATTTTTTTTGCATGTGCCTTTCCAACATGGAGAAGTCTGCTCACTGATTTTCAAAGTCAAGAAAGTGAGAAGTGGCTACCAAATAAGAAGTAAAACAGAACATTGTAGGTAGTTCTTTCAAAAAGGTTTTGCTGTTTATGTTAAATGTTAATGGTAGTAATCCTATGCAAAGCTTTCTGCATTCAGCACCCCACAGCTGAAAGAGTAACTGCATGGGCATTTCATCATTCTTATGGCTGAGCCGCAGTGCTCCGTTGAAGGGATACAGGGCTCAGAAGAGGACTTGCCAAGAGATTTTTCCCTGACGAGATAAGTAAAATCTTTGTACCCATGCAAATAATAGAGTGATTCTAAAGTTATCTGGAATATCCTAGTTTTTAAACAAATACTATTTAAAGAAAAACAAAATGAAAGGAGGTTGGAACTGCACAGAAAATGAGTCCCTGACAATAAAATCAATCATTTTTATTTTTTAAAGTGTATTTTAAAATATTTGGTTTATACTACTATAATTGTTGAAGACCCCAGTTTTAATGTTTAATGAAAAATATTCTTCACGTTAAATTAGTGCATTTGATCAATGTCTAGTATACTACATGGTTATAAATAAAAATAAAGCAAAAGCAATTATATATAGTATTAATAGTAGCTTC
Source organism: Ichthyophis bannanicus (assembly GCA_033557465.1). NCBI lineage: Eukaryota > Metazoa > Chordata > Amphibia > Gymnophiona > Ichthyophiidae > Ichthyophis > Ichthyophis bannanicus. The sequence continues at coordinate 261,645,289 of CM066035.1, forward strand.
CTGTTGAATATATTATAGCAAATTTGCATTTGGTGTTTTGATAACAGAAAAAATGCTATAAATACAAAATTATCATATGCAATATATATCCATGAAGTGGAGACATGATATTATTAATGCTGAGAAAAGCGTCTTTAGCAGTCATTGCTTGAAAAATAAGCAGGTAAAGAAACATGTAAAACAAATACGGAAGCAACATGCTGGTCTGTAGGATGAGGAAGGCTCCTTGGAATGCTGTGAATGCAAGCGTGGCTTGCGGCAGATATCATGAAAACCCTGCTGGCCATGGGGGGTTCTCAGATCAGGTCCGGGAAGCCCTGTCATAGTGCAAGCTAGTAATGGATGGGGGAACCAGTATTCATGTGGGCCAAACGACAAATGGCAGTGAGGGGAGCTGGCAGAAAAAGGTAGAGACAAAAGTGGTAAGGAGAGAAAAGTAAGATAGAAGGAAAAGGATGAGCGATGAAGGAGAAAATAGGAAACGAGAGAGTGGGAGTGACTGAAAAGGAGAAGGCAATGGAAGTGTAAAGAGGAGAAAGAAGGAGGGTAGGGAGAAACGGGGAGAAGGAGAAAATGAAGGAGAAGGAATCAAGAATGAAAATATAAAGAATGGATATGGGCCGTGAAGAGGAAATTAAAAAGAGCATTAAGAAAGGGATAAAGGTATAAAGGGGGAGAAGAAGAGAAGGAAGGAGAAAACAGGGGTAAAAGAACTGGATGGGGTGGTGTGATAAAGACAGAAAGAGATAGAAAATGAAAGGGGCTGTTAAAGACAGTAAGGTAAGACCAGGACATCTATGTAGCAACAATTCATGATGCCTGGATTTTACTTTGGTGCAGAAATGTGTATATGCTTATGGCTATCAATAAATGTCAGGACAATTTTTCAAGTGCTCAGTGACAACCAATGGCAACTTTAAAAATCTCCAATGTGATCGGATCTTTCTGAGATTTCAACTTCTGTCTTACTACTTTAGACAGAATAGACTTGCATGCTATGCTGCTGTATTTCAGACTATGACACTGAAGCCTTCATGAGTGCTGACATGTATTAAAAGCACTGTTAACATATACATGCTATTTTATACATGATAACTGTTCCTTGGACACATGTAAAGTGTGAAAGTCAATGCAAAACTATGCTAATAAGGTAATGAATTGCAAAATTATGTATAGAGACCCCTAGAATCTATTAAGGGATTCCCTGTATCTGTCTATATGTAAAAAATAGGACATTTCTAGGCAGGGGAGGTTTCCCAAAGCAGTGATGTAATTCTGAGTGAAGTAACAGCCCACCCCAAGGAGAAGGCAGTGTGTAAAAATACCTCAAGGAGTTAACAGGGAGAGCTCTTAGAAAGGAAGGCTGCGGTCCTCCAGGGATCTGAAGGTCGCTCATGGACTGTGCTTTCTGTTCTTATTTAGGAGATAAGATGCTTATTTCCAGTTCTTGAAGAAAAATTGAACATGTTCCAGGAACAACTCAGCAGTCTGAAGTGCTCTGGAAGGCATTTATCTTAAAACACTGGGATCAAGTGCTCTCTCTGGACACGTTTGTGTAGGCAAAGAGGATTCAGAAGTTCTCAAAAAAAGATTCTAGGGGGAAAGGAAATTAAAGGTAGTCTCTAGTGAGTCCCAATATTCCTGCAGTTTACTCAAAAGAGTTGAGGGGTAATACTGTGTAGATTTTCACTTTTCTATTCTTGAACTTTATGTTTTTGTTGAAGATTGGACTGTGAAAGTTTACAGTTTGTGTCCTTTAATTTTACTGTCTTTTGTATTATTTTTGCTGATTTTAACTTCAGCAAAGATTTCTGTTTGGAACAACTGTCAATATGCAAAGTATTTTTTTCAGAGAAACCGAGTGAATGGTCCTCTTAGAGAAGGAATGCACAAACAGGTAGGTTTTCAGGATATCCTTAATGAATACGCATGAGATAGCTTTGCACACAATGAAAAGCCTGACCTGTTTGTGGTCCTTGAGGACTGAATTTGTGCATCCCTGCCTTACAGAGAAATTGTATCACACTCCAAAGTCCAACTGAATGGAAAAGATCTGTGTTTATACCAATACTGACTGTGGAAATTATGGCACAATCGCTGTGATCCCGCACGTCAGTAAGATTCTACTCGGGATCATCCTGCAGAGATACAACCATACCTGGAACGAGAACTGCCTGAAGTGCAAGCAGGGTTCAGGAAAGGGCGAGGAATGAGAGACATCACTTTGGATGTGAGATGGATCCTTGAAAAGACAAAAGAATACCAAAAGGATATCCATATGTGTTTTATTGTCTACAGCAAGGCTTTTGATTGTGTAAATCATGATAAACTCTGGGCCACATCAAGAAGCATGGATATACCAGAACACCTAATAGTTCTCTTGCACAATCTTTACATTGATCAAGCAGCAACAGTTTGAAAGGAACAAGGAGAAACAGAATGGTTTAAAATCAGCAAAGGTGTATGACAAGGTGTACGACAAGACCAAATACTTTCCCCCCTATCTATTTAATTTATATGCAGAACAAATCATCAGAGAGCAGGACTATATGAAGACAACCAAGGTGTGAAGATTGGTGGAAGACTTATCAACAACCATTGCTCTGCTGATGATTCCACAATACTAGCTGAAAGTGAAGATGATCTGAAACATTTGCTTCTCAAGATCAGGGAACATAGTCTTAAAATGGGCCTGCACCTTAATGTAAAGAAGACAAAGATCCTGACAACTGGCAAAATCAATAAGTTCATCATTGATGGAGAAGAAATTGAATAGTGGACAACTTTAACCTGCTTGGATCAATAATCAATAAAGAAACGACAAGCAGTCAAGAAATCCGATAATGCATTGCTCTTGGCAGAATGGCTATGAAGGACCTAGACAAGATTCTCAAGAGCAGAGATGTCTCTCTCCATACAAAGATTTGACTTGCCCAATTCATGGTATTTTCAATAACATCTTATGGATGCAAAAGTTGGACAGTGAAAAAGATAGACAGGAAAAAAATTGATGCCTTTAAATTATGATGCTGGTGAAGAATACTTTGTATACTATGGACTGCCCAAAGAACAAACCAGTTGGTACTAGAGGAGATTAAACCTAAGCTTTCTTTAGAAGCTCAGATGATGAGACTTTGACTTTCATACTTTGAACAAATCATGCGAGGAGAAAGATCATTAGAGAAGGACATCATGCTTGGCAAGATTGAAGGTCAATCCAAAGAGGAAGGCCAGCAATGAGATGGATCAGTACAATAACAGTAGCCATGGATGCTACTCTATCAACAACGAGCTGCCTGACTGAAGACTGAACACAGTTTAGGACAACTAACCAGAGGGTCTCCACCGACACTTACTTAACCGCACTTAACATCAACAAAGTCCTTTATTATTCATTTTGTGGGTTTATATTATCTCAGCCCATACCATCTTTCACAACACCTCGTGTCGCATGCATCACCCCACCAACTACATACATAGGCCTTCCTTCGTACCAATGGTGAAAGTGTTTCTGATGTTATAGTGGGAGAACATTTTGCATTCAGTGATCACCAGATGGTTATGACTAGGGCTGTTAGAACCCATTCAAAGGTGAGGGTCTTAGACTTTAGGAAGACTAACTTTGCCAAGATGGGTCAATTCCTCAGGGAGTCGTTAGTGGGATGGGAACAGCTGGGGGATGTAGAAAAACAGTGGGGAAAACTGAAAGGGAATATTTTAAGGGCAACCAACCTTTTTGTTAAAATGGTAAATAAAGGTAAAAGGAAAAGGAGACCGCTATGGCTTTCAAAAGAAGTAGCTGAAAAGGTGAAGAAAAAGAGGGAGGCCTTCATGAAATACAAGAGATCACAGAGAGAGGAAGACAGGCATCTATATTTGGAAAAACTTAGAGAAGCTAGCAAAGTAGTCAGGAAAGCAAAGATTCAAAAAGAGGAGGAAATAGCCAATGCAATAAAATGGGGAGATAAGACATTTTTCAGATATATTAGTGAGAAGAGGAAGGGCGAAAGTGGTATTGTCAGACTCAAGGGTGCAGGGGAGGAATATGTAGAAGCTGATAAGGATAAAGCGGAATTGCTTAACAAATAGTTCTGTTCTGTGTTCACAGATGAAGAACCAGGAGCAGGACCTCAGAAAACACCCACAAACAGGAACAGAAGCGAGGGACATCTTGAACAATTTTCAGAAGACTGTGTTCGTGAGAAACTAGCTCAACTTAAAGTAGACAAAGCGATGGGACCGGATGGGATACACCCTAGAATACTGAGGGAACTTGGGGACGTTCTGGCAGCTCCACTGACTGACCATTTCAATGCATCGTTGGAGTTGGGAGTGGTGCCAAAGGACTGGAGAGAGGCTATTGTGGTCCCTTTACACAAAAGCAGAAGTAAGGATGTGGTTGAAAACTACAGGCTGGTTAGTTTAACTTCAGTGGTGAGTAAATTATTGGAAACGCTGCTGAAAGAGAAAATAGTGAGGTTTCTGGAGTCCAGCGGATTACAGGATCCGAGGCAGCATGGATTCACCAGAGGCAGGTCTTGTCAGACAAATCTGATTGATTTCTTTGACTGGGTGACCAGGGAGTTGGACCGAAGGAGAGCCCTAGATGTGGTGTATTTAGATTTCAGTAAAGCCTTTGATACTGTTCCTCACAGGCTACTATAAACAAACTGAGCACACTAGGGATGGACCCTAAAGTTACTGCTTGGGTTAGAAATTGGTTGGGTGGGAGGGGACAAAGAGTACAGGTAAATGGGGCTCACTCTGAGGAAAAGGATGTTACCAGTGGTGTGCCCCAGGGATCTGTCCTTGGTCCGATTCTTTTTAACATCTTTGTTAGTGATATAGCGGAAGGGCTGTCGGGTAAGGTTTGCCTTTTTGCGGATGATACCAAAATCTGCAATAGAGTAGACACCCAGGAAGGTGTAGAAACATGAGGAGGGATCTAGCTAAGCTTGAAGAATGGTCTAGAATCTGGAAGCTGGGATTTAATGTTAAAAAATGTAAGGTCATGCATTTGGGCTGCAGCAATCCAAGGGAGCAATATAGTATAGGGGGTGAAGTACTTTTGTCCACTAAAGAAGAGCGGGACCTAGGCGTGGTTGTGTCTGATGATCTTAAAGTAACTAAACTGGTAGAAAAGGCGACGGCAAAAGCTAGAAGGATGCTTGGGTGCATACGGAGAGGAATGGCTAGCAGAAAAAAGGAGGTGATAGTGCCTCTGTATAAGTCTTTGGTGTGACCTCATTTGGAGTATTGTGTGCAATTCTGGAGACCGTACCTTGAAAAGGATGTGAACAGGATGGAGTCGGTGCAGAGGGTGGCTACTGAAATGGTTAGTGCTCTTCATTATAAAGCATATGAGGACAGACTTAAGGATCTTAATATGTACACCTTAGAGGAAAGGCGGGTTAGAAGTGATATGATTGAGATGTTTAAATACCTCCGTGGCATAAATGTTCAGGGGGAGAGCCTCTTTCAATTGAAAGCAAGTTCTGCTACAAGGGGACATGGGATGAGGGTGAAGGGGGATAGATTCAGGAGTGATTTACGGAAATATTTCTTTACGGAAAGAGTGGTGGATCCGTGGAATAGTCTCCCAGGGGAGGTGGTAGAGATGAGGACAGTAACTGAAATCAAAAAAGCATGGGACAAACAGAGAGTATCTCTAAAGGGAAAAAGGGGACTGTTGTAGTTGTTGATATGGAAGGACAGACTAGATAGGCCATGTGGTCTTTTTCTGTCATCATGTTTCTATGTTTCTATACTAATTTATCCTTATATAGTAAGGCTTTTAGAAGCCTCAAGCAACAATTAACTGTATTGCTGAAATTTATTTATTTAACATATTTTATATACTGCTTTTCTTCAATCAAAGTTGTTTACATCAAACTATCAAGATGTATATGGTTTTAATTGAAATGTATGTGAAAGATCATCAGTTCCTTATCATCCTGCTAGACCAGTCCAGACAATTAGGTTGTGCTCCCCAACCAGCAGCTGAAAGCAGACTAGAGCAACTTTCAGTGATGATATCACTTGGTATATCTTTATCTTATCTTTATCTTTATTGTTTCTTGATATCTACTGGTGCAGCCTTCGGAGAAGCCAGTATTATCTGCCTCCAGTGGGTATCAAGGTGCGTGGACTGGTGCAGCATTGCAGATAGGCATGTCTCTCCTGGCGGGACTATGCCTGAGATTTTCAGTCAATTGGATGACAACTCTTTTTATGTTCCTTTATCAGAGGATCAGACCTCTGTTTATAAAAAAGAAGTTAATAAGGTGATTTTAGATGCGTTGGACCAGGGGTGGATTTCTCTTCGGGAATCTGAATTTTTGTGTGTATCATCATCGCGCACTGTGGTCTGGTATATATTACCAAAAATACACAAGATTCTACACACAAAAATCTACAGCATCCTCCAGGATGTCCCATTATTTTGTCCATGGGATCTCTATTGGAGCCTCTGTCACGGTTTGTGGACTACTTTCTGCGGCCATTTGCGCCTTGGGACAGATGAATATTAAAGACTCTATGCATGTTATGCAACTTTTACGGCAGTTCACAGTCTCAGACACAGAGATACTATTGGTAACACCTGACATAGCATCTCTATATACTAATATACCACAGACTGCTGTGATCTATGTGGTTTCCCAGATATTGGAGTGTCATGTTGATAAACTCGTGCCTACATCTTTTTTGACTGATTTAGCTCGGTTGGCACTAACAACATTTTTTTTTATTTTTAAGTCACACCATTATTTCAGATTAAGGGAAGTGCCATAGGTTCCACAATGGTGCCTGATTTGGCAAATCTGTATGTTGATGATTTACGGCTGGGACAGTCCCCTTTTGAGTCACATATTTTATTTTGGCATCGGTATATTGACGACGTATTGTTGATATGGCCTGGTGATTCTAGGAAGCTTTTTTCAATGGCATAGCACTCTGAATGCCAATTTATGTTTTTCTTTTACTTTTGATCCTGTGACAATTGTTTTTTTTGGATTTGCAAATTACAAGGTGAGGTGATTCCTTCTGGTTTTCGTCCTGGCCACAGCACAGAAACGGTTCTTCTTTCTCTTCTCAACGAACTTCACACCCCTCGCGATCACGGTCTTTTCACTTTGGCTGTCTCTCTCGATCTTTCTGCAGCGTTTGACTTGGTGGATCATCGCACCCTCCTCTCCCGTCTTCAGGATGCGGGTCTCTCTGGTGTGGTTCTCCAATGGTTTCACTCTTTTCTTTCCTGTCGCTCCTTTTCGGTTGTGACCGGGTCCTCTTCCTCAGCCTCCACTCCTCTCTCCTGTGGTGTGCCCCAAGGGTCTGTTCTTGCCCCTCTGCTCTTTAATATTTTTCTAGCCCCTCTTGCCCTTATAATCCAGCAATTTGGCATCTCGGCATATTACTATGCCGATGATATCATTTTATTACTTCATACCAACCCGCTTACACCTGATCTTTCCCCTCTCAATCTCTGTCTCTCCGCCGTCGCCTCTTGGTTCTCCTCCAATTCTCTTCATGCAAACCCGGCTAAGTCTTTTGCTATCTGGTTCACGTTTGGAAGCCCCTCCCCCACTTGTGTTCCCTCTTTTTCTTCCCAACCTATCCCTCTTGTTTCCTCTATTCGTTACCTTGGTGTTGTTCTTGACTCCCCACTTTCTTTTAAGGAGCATATCTCTTCGGTAGTCCAGCGCTCTTTTCTTTCCCTTAAACAACTCCGGGCTGTGCGCCCTTTCCTCTCCTCTGCTTTGGCCACACTTCTTCTTTCCTTTGTAATGTCCCGTCTTGATTACTGTAATGTCTCTCTAGCCGGTCTCCCTCAGTCCCAACTCTCTTGTCTTCAACGTGTCCAAAATACTGCCGTTCGTCTTCTTACCTATGCTTCTCACTATGATCATGTCACTCCTCTTCTTCTTCAGCAGCACTGGTTACCCATTCCATTTCGTATCCAGTATAAAATTCTCACTATTGCACATAGGGTGGTTTACACGGGTATCCCTCTTTACCTTGCTGACCAGATCCATTTCCGCACTTCCCATCGTTTGCTCCGCTCTATTCACATAAACCGGCTGTCCCTCCCTTCTCCCTCCCAGGCCCACCTTGAATCTACCCGTTCCTCCGCTTTTTATTTCCTGGGCCCTAAACTTTGGAATTCACTCCCTCCTTCCCTCCGTGCAGAAGAGTCTTTCCAGTCTTTCAAAGCGCAACTCAAAACCCATCTTTTTTGTTTGGCATTTAACCTCCCACCCACAGTCATGTCTCCCTCTCCCTCCCCCTGCTGATATGTGTTTTGTTGCTTCTTTCTGCCTTTTTTCTGGTCTTTCCTGTTTTTAATGGCGTTCCTTTCCTTCTTTGCAGTCTATTTTTAAGGTTTTTAATCCATTTTAATTTTATTGTAAACCGCTCAGATACCTTTGGTCTGGGGCGGTATAACAAATTTTTAAATAAACATAAACATTTTGGAAGCCTACTGACTGTTAACACCTTGTTGCAATTTGAGAGTGCTTACCCTATGCCTTCAAAGCAAAGCTTACTGATTAGCCACTTCTTTCTCTTGCAAAGATTGTGTTCTTCTATATCTGAATTTTGTGTGTAGTCCCAACTAATGGCTAGATGCTTTCTGGATCATGGCTATCTACCGCAGTGTGTGTGGTCAGCTTCTGTTTGAGCATGGTTTATCGACAGGGATCTGTTATTTCAGACTAAGGCATGGGAATCTTGTCCTAGGTCTGAGGTATGTGTGTTACCTTTCTCCAGATAAATTTATCAGCTTCAACGCACCATCAAGAGGCATTGGTTTTTGTTGCAGAAACACTCTGTTTTCTAACATTTGCCGATCTTTTCATTTCCAAGGGATCGAAATATGAGGGATTTTTTGGTGCCCTCACATGTGTCTACTTTATGGGATGTCACTAATCCTTCTTTGGGATTAGCTCCATGCAAGCAATGTCAATTTTGTACCCAGATGATTGTGGGAAATCCACTGGGTTTGTCCAATGGGATATCTATGCCATTGAGATTCAGCAGTGACTGTTTTATATCATTGGTGGTACTGTATATGTTTTGATCTATTCCTTTTTTCAGCTGTATATGGAGAAGACCTCACGAGTATTACGGACTCGATTGACTGAACATAAGAGCAGGATTTTGCATAGCACTGATCTCACTCCCTTGATTGCACATTGCCATTCAGCACAACATTCATTTTCACAATTTAGACATGTAGTGTTGGAGTGTGTGCAGAGATTGGATTGTGTGGGTAATATTAATCATCTCCTGCTTCAGTGGGAACAGTATTGGATCTATTTTTTACAGACAGTTTTTCCCATGGGTTTGAATATTGAGGTGGAGTGGAATGTCTTTTAATGAAGAAGCTGGGTTTTTTCTATGTTGTAGTACTGAGCATGTGTCTCACGTCAGTGTGGGCGTTCTTCATTCAGCTGGGATTTAAAAACTTTGGGCAAGTGGCCATTTCTTTACAGCATCTATTTGTTTGGCAGGCATTTTGTGAGTCATGTTGCTTTGAGGATTACATCGAGTGATGGCCCCTGATGAAAGCTTTTGTGCTGAAACATTGATGTTGGTTTGTCTGTGAGCCATGCATATATACCAGGTTAAGCGACTGTCCTTGTGAATTTCATCAGGTCCTGCAAGATGCTATGGGGTCTATTCCATCCTGTAAATAGTGGGGATGGACGTCCCATTGGGACATTCATTCCCACTATTTGTCCTCCTGCCACCCCCATCAAAAGCCCCCCCATATGAACTAGGCATTTGTTGGGGAGGCTTAGATGGGGTAGGAAGGGGTGTTCTGGAGGTGAAGTGAAGGCGAGGCATGGGCGGTCCGCGACCCTGGATGTACAGGGCTGATCCTGAGATCGGCCTTGTACATCTGGGGTCGGCAAACTGGACGGGAGACATTCCACCTCAGAGGTGGAATAAGTCCCCCTGGACATCGGGGGATGGCAGGCCTGGACAGTGTCATAAAAGTGAGGGGGTGCAGGGGATTCCATGCAGCCTGACTCTGGCCATGGAAGGCCAGATCGGGAGTGGGCTGCAGGGAAAGAAGATTGTGGTGTGCGGCCGGAGATCGTGGCTCCTGAATGGAGCTATGGTGCCATGTTAATGGGATGCCATGGCAATGCGGCTCCATTCAGGAGCCTCACTGAGGTAGCCAGACAGATGGCTGTACATGCAGGCTGATTGGAATCAGGTCTGGCCTGCACATACAGGCCCTAGATCCGATTCTGATCCCGTGGGGCACATCTAGCCCCCATGGGATCAGAATCGGGTACCTCTGGGCATCCTGATTCCGAGCAGATGCACAGGGGCCTGCAGGGCTTTCAATGGAATGTGCCTCCACATGAAGATGATGCTTCATAAAAGCTTTATGATCATTGCCTTTACCTTGCCAAGTGTTTGAAGCATTTTTTTTGGAAATCGGAATGTGCAACTGTGAAGTGTTTCATGAATATCCAAGTTTTAAAGAAGCATATAAGAGTAAAAAGATATTATAAAATTGACTGGGACAAAGGGGACAGATGATGAGTTGATGGCATTGGTCTTGAGCTTTGTAACACACTAAAGTGGTCACTCATAAGACGCTTTTGATGTCCCCTTTAGGTCTTTTACATATTTTTGTTTTTCCCTTTTGGTTTCTGTTACTAAATTATCCACCCCCTATCTGAGTAGACATAATGCATGTGTGTACAGGTTGCATACACATGTTTTCTACTGTTTGAGAAAGTGTTCCTGAAGGCAGAGTTGCAGAGGTGGGGGATTGAGGGGAGAGGGGACTTGCACTTACGAACATATTTTTGAAAGTTCAAATGTATATGTAAATTTTAACCCAGAAAAATTCTGAGCACCAAATGGTAGGCGTAAACAAAAGTTGCCTCAGGTACAAAAACAGATTGTGAGCCCTTCAGGGACAAGGGAAAATATTTATACAGTACCTGAATGTACACCACTTTGGTAGAAAAGCGGTATGTAAGCCTAGTTAAATAAAATAAATAAATAGTTTTGCTGGGGTAATTTTCGAAGTGGAAGTATGGAAGTGCTTTTGCTTTGGAAACCAAGCCATAGAGCGAAAGGTACCTGGGTACCTTTACCAATGTGTGCAGTTATAAAATTACTCCAGTAAGGGGCAATTTTTATACTGCTCCCATAGCTGCAAAGTCCACTGGGACTTTTTATCCATGATCTTTACACGTGCATACATTCGCTTTAAAAATGCCAAAGAGAAAAATATCCACTTGCACCTCTTTTTTCTGCTGGTATGTTTTCGAGTCAGCACATGTACTTTCAAAATACAAAACACATGCTGTTTCAATCCATGCCGTAACCCTGCCCTAGGAATGCATCTACTAAATGCTAGTAAAAGTAAGAGTGCTGTGCAACAATGCAGTCAGGGTGAGTGAGCAAATATCACACCTTAGCTTTTCCCAAGGAGCATCCCTTGCTAAGCGCTCACCGAAGGAAACCATGTGATGTGATACCCACCAGTGAGCTTTCTCAGAAATAGTCCCTACAATTTCAAACTCGCTCACAGAGAGACTACACCTAGCTGAAGATTACTTCTACTTCAGGAAGCAGGTGAAAGCCTGGCTCTTTTCTCAAACCTTTAATGGTCATGGTGACTGACCAGCCAGTTACTCATATCATATCAAGCCGAACTTGGCACATACCCTCTACCTGAGACCAGGGCTGGACCAACCATTAGGCAAACAAGGCAGTTGCCTAGGGTGTCAACTTCTTTGGTGTGGGGGGGGGGGGGAGGAAAGGGTACGACAAAGAGCAAGCCAGTCAAAGTTAAATAATAGATTTTGATAGTTAGACATGTGTGTTTAAAGCTTAAGGGTTGCCTAGGGCACCGACACCTTGAACCAACTCTGGGGATGGCCCTGCTTGAGAGTACACATATTTTTCATTTTCATTCATTTCATTTTCATTTATTACACTTATTTGCTGCAAGACCAGAACCTTTATGTGGTTTATAATAAAAAGATATAGTAAAAACCATCACTAAAACATTAATGGACAACAATAAAATAAAATAAAAACTTCCACTCTGCATATAATTTGGGGCATGTTAATTAAAACACAGTAGCTGGGAGTGTGAGGTTTAGTGCATGAATAGCATGTGTCCCAGCCCTGTGGGAGCCAGGAGTGTGCAGCAAAAATACATCCACACTAAAAATCCCATGCTGCCAGAATAACATGCAAAAAGGTGGTGTTTAGGTAGACTTAGGGCAGAGAGTGGGTGTGAAGAGCTACACACAGCTAGTCCAGTCGTGCTAGTGGTGCTTTTGACTACAAAAGACACATCTAGCAAAGGCACAAATAAAACCAGCCTCCAACCAGGTCCTAGTTATACCTGCTGTGCTGACACACCATCAATACATGATATGGAAAGAATTTCTACTACAGTTCACAGCCCACACATACTGTACATCATAGACAGCAATGGTTGAGACTGTCAGTAGGCAAAACTGGTGGTCTATTACACTGTAGTTTGTCAGCCACTCTGGTAGACTCAGGGTGAGAGGGTTTCATACTCCAGAGCCCTCATGCTGGGTAATGCTGATATCCTGGCTTCACCAGAACAGGGCCCCCTGCACATGCGGATGCAGCATTTGTGCCCTAACTCCCACAGAAATGGCTGCAACACAGCCCCTATCTATGGGCTTACTTCACTGATTTGCATACCCCACACCCTTGTACTTTGACCCATATCTCTGTGCTGTGCAGCAGGGTGCACATTTGCGGTATAAAAATGTAAAATAAATACAAATAAAAAATAAAAATAGTCCCCAGTCTGTCTTCCCTATCCTTCAATGGATACTTGCATTGTGCTGTGGGGTTGGGGGCCATGTATTGTTGTCTGTTCTCTCTGCTGGAGCATGGTGGGCTGTGTCCACTGATTAAATTTCTCTTGCTACTCTCTCGGACATTATATGGAATGGATTCCATTAGAGTTGGCACACCCTGTCCTGTAGCAATCCTCTGGAGTCTCATGGACAGTCTATCTGCTGTCAGGCTCCTCTGGTTCTATGTCATGTTGCAACTACCTGCATGTACCCTTTCTCATTCTGCAGGCATCCACATGGTGCTCTTGACTGTTCGCACAGCACAGTGCTGTGACCCCAGTGACATACACCTGTCTATGGGGGTCACATTGGTGTTAGCATGCAAGTATGGAGGGCAGATAGTGCGTGCCTTCACATTGCCAAGCATATCTGGTGCATGGTTGCTATTACTGTGCGACTGAGGTGCCTAGTGCGGCATTACTTCCCTACCCCGGCTGCATTTATTGTGGCCATTCCACCACTGCCGTAGTAGAAATAAGCACTAACCGCGCATTAGTCCTGCTCTACTTGCAGTACTTTAGTAAACATGCCCCTTTACCTTTCATCTAGCTAACCTCTTTTATTTATCCCAATGCCCTCATCTCAGGGCTGGCACAATCCATTAAGCTGAGGTTAGGAGGGTGCTGTCACTAGCCGCTCACCGCCACTCCCCATTCAGAATGCTCTGCAGAGTGCCAGTGGCTAGTGGAGAGCCTGCATGCAGGACACACTGCTCCCACCGGCAGAAGGCTGTGAGAGGCCGTGGATTGCTACTCATAGCCTTCTGCCCATGGGAGCAGCATGCCCTGTGGGCAGGTTCTCCACTGGGCCGCCAGCACTCTCTGGGTCATCCTGAATAGCGAGTGTGGGTGGGTGGCTAGTGAAGGCACCCTCCAGATATCGATTTCCTCCGGCAGGCTCTGTATCTCTGGACTGCAGCTGCAGCTTGCACAGACCATGCCTGTGGACTAGCGCTGCCTCTGCTACAAGTTATCGTTGATTGGTTTGCTGGGGCACAATCTGAGTTCGTCATTGGAGGATTTGTACCGGGAGATGTCCTATAAAAACACTAATGTCACTCTAAAGAGGACATGAAAGATATTGCGAAGAAGTAAAGGAATATAATAATAAAATATGGGTCCCTGAATTAGAGACATTGGAATGTGATATCATGTCAGACTATTGGAAAGATTCATTGAAAGTTCCTAGTTGAAAGCATGATGTTGGACAAACCTTTAATTTAAGATAAGTACACAGTTTAGCATTTAAAAAAAAATATATATAAAGCTTTCGGTTTGGGGATAGGGAGGCAGCGAAGATAAGACTGAGGTGGGGAGCAAGGGAGAAAAAAGGAGATCCTGGACATGGAAAGGTGCATGGGGGAATGGGCATAGGGAGAAGCAAGGAGGGGAGATGGAATGGTGATGTTGGCAAGGGGGTTGTAGGGAGTATGGGAAAATGCTGGACTTGGGGAGAAGGGGACAGAAGGGAGATGCTGGACACGGGGTAATAAGGGGAGAGAGAAATGCAGGGCATGGAGGTAATAGGGAGAGAGAGGAGAGAAGATGGACATGGAGTAAATTGGTTGAGAAAGAGATGGAGAGATGCTAGACATGGGAGTAATAGGGAAAGGATGGGATGGGATAGATGCAGGTTGCAGGGACATAGGAAGGTAAAGGGCAGACATTGAATGATAGGTGGAGAGAGAGTGGGGGTACTAGATAGAAGGAAAGAGAGAGCCAGAGAGAAAGAGATAGAGAGACACTGAATGGGGGGTGAGAGATGTTAGACATGGAGGGGGAGAGAGAGTGAGCAAAAGACTGGGGAATAATGGATCAGGGAAGAAGAGCTGGGGAATGGGAGGACTGGGGTGAAGGTTGAAAAGCAATAGGTAGATGATGTAAAAAAAGAGAGAGATTGAGAACTGGATAATAAAGAGTAGTTAAATCTGGGTGACAGAGAGAGATAGAAATAAATGGAAGAAAAATGAAGGGAAAACACCCCCAATATCCAAGATGGAAGGAAGTGAAGAAAAAAAAGGAGAGACAAGAAATGGCAGATGGACTAGAGACTGTAGAAAGAGAACTAAGAGAAGACAGAGAAAAGCAGAAGCTTCAGATTGGGACTAGCATGATCAGAGAATAAAATGGTCAGACAACAAAGGTAGAAAAAATAATTTTATTTTCAATTTAATGATTGGACTTTGTGCTATCTTTATATTTTATACAGTATAAGAAACTGCATCTCTTTTTATTCTGTGGTGTTGCATTGCATTTAGAGTCTGGCTTCTTGGGGTTTCAGTTTAATATTTGTCTACATGTTTTTATTTTTACTTTAGGTTGTGGTCACTTATTCTGTACTTGGTGAAGGTTTGTGTTCTGAGTGTGTGACTAAGTGTAGAACCCATAAGGCCAGGCGTTCTGCTAACATGGTGTTTGTATGTAGGGATCTGTTCTGTAGTAATTTGACTTGTTCAGCTTTTCAAATAGGTGTATGGATGTTCTAGGGCCCACTGCAGTATTAATAGTGCTGCTTTTTTCAGGGTAGACTCCTTGTTATATGAGTTTTGGAAGTTTATGCTAGTATGGTATGGTAGATTTGGCCTGGTAGATCTTCAGTGACTTTTGTAGGGTTTTACAGTATATTAGTTCACAATGGGAGGTCATTCCACCCCCGCTATTTGCCCTCCTTCCATCCCTCACAGAAGCTTCCCCGTACGAACAAGGGGAGGAGGCATTCCTGAGGTGGAGCGTGGGTGGGACATGGGCGGTCCATGACCCCGGAAGTGCAGGGCCGATTCTGAGATCGGCTGTGTACGTCTGGGGTCGGCAGAGTGGACAGGGAACTTATTCCACCTTAGACCCCCTGGACATTGGGGGACGGCAGGCAGGGGCAGCAGCAAAAAGGTGTTCCTTTTCTAATAAAGCTATATCCTTTTTAAGATACGGTGACCAGAATTGCACACAATATTCAAGGTGCGGTCGCACCATGGAACGATACAGAGGCATTATAATATCTTTTGGTTTATTTTCCATTCCTTTACTAATGATACCTAGCATTCTATTTGCTCTCTTGGCTGCTGCTGCATACTGAGTGGAGGGTTTTAACATGTTATCCACGATGACACCTAAATCTTTTTCCTGGGTGGTGGTTCCTAATGTGGAACCTTGGATTGTGTAACCAATGTTTGGGTTGTTCTTTCCTAGGTGCATAACTTTGCACTTGTCCACATTAAATTTCATCTGCCATTTGGATGCCCAGTCTTCCAATTTATCAAGATCCTCTTGCAATTTTCCACAATCCTCTTGGGTTTTAACAACTTTAAATAGTTTTGTGTCATCTGCAAATTTGATAACCTCGCTCGTTATTCCCATTTTCAGGTCATTTATGAATATGTTAAAAAGCAGCAGACCCAACACAGATCCCTGGGGTATTCCACTATTCACCTTTCTCCATTGGGAAAATTGGCCATTTAGCCCTACCCTCTGGAAGGCCAGATCGGGGGTCAGGCTGCGGGGAAAGGAAAATGGGTCGGCGGCCTGGGATCGCGGCTCCATTCAGGAGTTTGACTGAGTTAGCCGGGGATGGATCTGTACGTGCAGGCTGATCAGAATCGGGTCCCGGTCTGCACGTAAAAAGCCTAGATCTGATTCTGATCCCGTGGGGCACATCTAGCACCCTCGGGATCGGAATCGGGTCTACCTCTGTGCGTCCTGATTCCGATCGGGTGCACAAGGGCCTGGATGCACATATTGGAATGTGCCTCAATATGCCTGGTACTAGAGAATTTATTTATTTATTTTATTTATTTAACAGTTTTTTTATACCACTTTATCATTTCAATCAAAGCGGTTTACATTGTAACTTAAACTTGGTAATGTACATTACCAAGAATGTTTATGTTGTTGTTAGTGAGATGACCAGAATTTGATTTTTTCTAAAATATATTGAGTTCTGTGGGTATGCACTTGTAAATAGTCACCTAATTGTGTAAATAAAGGCCAAGCAGCCCCTGTCGCCACCGCCCATTGGTGGCCAGACTGTGTAGCCTGTATATTTATTTATTTTATTTAGACAGTTTTTGTATACCACCTTATCCTTCAATCAAAGCAGTCACAACACAATTGGGGGATACATTTAACATGTGGGGATATGAGACACATACACTAATACTTACAGGGAACATGGGCAATGGAGGGTTAAGTGGCTTGCCCAAGACCACAAGGAGCATCTGTGGGACTAGAAACCCAAGTCCTTCTGGCTCAAGGTGGCTGTCCTCTAGTGGGATTTGAACCCCTGACCTTCCGGCCTGAAGTACCTTGCCCCAACCACTAGGCTACTCCTCCACTCCATATAGTTACTTAAAAGAGCTGCCACGCTGCCTAGCTGTGCAGCCTGTACATAGTTACCCCAGTTAATCCAAGTTGCAAATCCTGTTCATTGTAAGTACAGTACCGGCCCTGCCGGGACTGTACAAATTTGTTGTTGACTGTAAACTGAGCTGATTTTAAAAAGCGTGGTATAGAAAAGACTTTAAATAAATAAATAAATAAAATAAATGTCCTACTTCTGCTCTGCACCCATTGTTGAGGGAGAGGCTTCTGTGGATGCAGAATATATATTCAAAAAGAAAAAGCGAGAACCATAACACAGTTCATAACAAAATAAAATGAGTTATAATTTTATAATATGATGTTATAAATTGCACTGTGGTTCTCGCTTTTTCTTTTAGTTCCTTGGTGTGTGTGCATCTTGCATTTCCTTTCTTTTTTGCTGAATATATATTTACATTAACACTATGCTGGTCCAGCGTGCAGCTTCAGGAGTTATATTGGAGTTGCCAAGCCGTTCTTGATGTTTATTTTGGAGTGGGAGGTGTTGTGTTGAGGTCACAACATTTTTCAGAAGGTAGGAAGTGCTGTATAGGGGCCACTGAGCCTCTCTTGTTTATATGAAGGTGGAAAATGTTGTGTTGGGGTGCCAAGTTGCTCTTGTTTATTTAGAAGTGGAGGATGCTACATGGGTACTGTTGATCCCCTCTTGTTTGGCATATTTAGCAGCATGTTTCCTAAGCTCTGCGCTAACTGCATGGAGGTAGTTACACCCTGTCTGCAGTTACCATATTGCAACGTGACAAAACTGCTGCTGGTGCAACTTAGGCCACCTACTGAAGTGGCATTAGTTGTACTCACGCTACTTATGCTGAACCATTATGTTAGTTTCTGCTGACAATGCAGATGCCTGTGTGTGAGAGTTCTTTCTCTCACCTCACTCTGGAGTAAAGTATAATTTTGAGAAAGAAATCCTGAAAACCTAAGGGTAATGGTTAAAAGCATAGAACTTACTCCTTGGTCTGGCTGGAAAATGGCCATGTTATTCTTGCTTTTCTCTCACCAATTCTGCTTATAGTTTCTGGATGTACATTGACTGCTTTGTTATGTTTTTGATTCCTTCCTTCTGTACAAGATATTTCTCCTGCATATTTTTTAATGAGTAAAATATTTCTGAGCTGTCCCTACTACTGAGTATTTTTCTTTTGATCCATATCTAAAATTTAGCATGTTCTTGGACTATCACAGCCTGTTCATAATGATACTATTTACTGCTCAGTAGTTATTTTTCTTCTGGTTATGCATTTGCCCCTATACTGCAATTTTCTTACAACACTGGATTTGAAGGAGAAATACCAGCATCACATGAAAAGAGTTCACAAAGGAGTTTTGGGAAAAAGGAGGGTGGGGGTGTAGCCAACAATAATAATGAGGGAGGGGCTCCAGAAACCCTAGCACCAGCCCTGCCTTATCTTATCCTTCTTGTCTGTCAATATGTCCCAATGGCACATGTCCCCTCTGCTGCCTATTGAGATATTTCATTTGTATTGAGCTGACATTGTTATATGACTGGTCTACTGTGCTGTTTGAATGCATAGGGTACTTATGCTGTATTGCTATTGCTATCATTTAATTTGCCTATTTCCAAATATATTTCATTGTTCTAATTGTATATTTTGCTGACACTTGGTAATTTTATTATAGCCATAGAGTCGCTACAATGAGTGGTGATTCCTAATGTGGAACTTTGCATTGTATAACTGTAGTTTGGGTTGTTCTTCCCTAAGTGTATAACTTTGCACTTGTCCACATTAACTTTCATCTACCATTTGGACGCCCAATCTCCAAGTTTTTAAAGGACCTCTTGCGATTTTTCACAATCCTCTCGTGTTTTAAAAACTATGAATAATTTTGTGTCGTCTGCAAATTTGATCACCTCACTCATTTTTCCCATTCCCAGTTCATTTATGAAGATGTTAAAAAAAACAGCAGGCCCAGCACAGATCCCTGGGATACTCCACTATTCACCTTTTTCCATTGAGAAAATTGTCCATTTCATCCTACTTTTTGTTTTCTATCTTTTAACCAGTTCCTAATCCACAACAGTACACCTCCTCCTGTATCATGAATTTTTTAATTTCTGCAAGTCTCTCATAAGGGACCTTGTCAAAGGCTTTCTGAAAATCCAGATGCACTACATCAGCCGGCTCACCTTTATCCACCCGTTTATTCACACCTTCAAAAAAAATATAACGGATTAGTGAGACAAGACCTTCCTTGGCTAAATCCATGTTGGCTATCTCCCATTAAGCCATGACTATCCACATACTCAGTAATTTTGTTCTTTATAATGGTTTCTACCATTTTGCCCCATACAGATGTCAAGCTCACCAGTCTGTAGTTTCCTAGATCACCCCTGGAACCTGTTTTAAAAATTAGCATTGCATTTGCAACTCTCCAATCTTCAGGTACTACAGATGATTTTAAGGATAGTTCACAGATTGCGAAAAGTAGGTCTGCAATCTCATATTTCTGTTGAGTAAATCTCTTCAGAAAAAAATAAACGAAAATAAAGCAACACGAAACAGTTAAATAAATAATTAGGTTATGTTTACTTGTAAAATGCTTTTATACTTGAGGGGAGTGGTTTTGAACATTTCTCCGCCCTCCCCCTCTCCCCCAACTAGATAAGAAAGAGGCCGATACTGAGTGGCAAAGACCATGGTAAAGTTAACTGGACACCTTTAGTGTGTAAACGCTATTCTGCATTTCCAGCAGCACTTATCTACTTAAAGTCTCACTGAAAACAGTATGTCTGGCTTAAGTTAAATGGATAAAGATATCCAGTTATCTTTAAGAGAGCTCCTACTTTGACCAAAGTTGTACAGTTAAGCTTAGCCAGATAGTGCAAATTTATTTATATAATTAGCATTTAGTAAACTGCAATTCAAACAATGTATTTGTACATCAATGTGGTTTATATGTCCAATAGATAGCAGTAAAAAACACAGACAATATGCCAAAACACCACCTCTTCTTAACCAAGTATGAATTGATGTTCAAAAGGACTTATCCACATTGCAGTTGTCTCTAACTGGATAAGTCCCCTACCTGTAAAGTTTCAGTGGCACTATATGTGTAGAGGCTAATTCAGATTGGGGGCTGTCCGGATGTCCAAAAAGTAGATTGCGCCAAAGTCACCCAATTCTGCAACCATGAGAGCTATATGTTCCTGCGGTTGCAGAATCGGGACACTTGGATGGACTGGATGGACCCCAATTCTGCATTGGAGAGTGTCCATCCATCTACCCAGCTATCCTTCCGTATGTTCCTGCTGGAGCCCTGGTGCAGTGGGGTCTCATTGCCAGGGCACTGGGATGCCATGCATGAACACAGCTAACATGATACTCTGAGCATGCATTTCCCCCACCACCTGACCCTCGGAGGGAGATGCCAGGGCTGGGATCAGGCAGCGAGGACCTACCTGCCTCTGTGCCATGTGAATATAAACCAAAAGTCATCAGTAAACAAAACCCCAAAGCTACCCCTATCTTCTTTCTTTCCTGTCTTCTTTGTTTTCTTTTTTGTCGGGACAGACAGACCGGAGTAGGAGAGATCAAAACTCTTCCCTCAGTGTCTGAAGAACCCTTTTATTCAGGTGAAATAGTGTGAAAACACCTAAACCTTACAAGTAAGGTAGTGTAAGAACACTTATCTTTAGTCGTAGGCGAATAAACATCTTCCATAATAACGCCAGGTTAAATTCTGCATGACATGTATGTTTCGAGACCACGAAGGGACCCTGCTTCAAGTATATTCCCGCTGAACATCAAGAGTGATCGCCAAAAGAACGCTGAACATTAATGGTCCCTTTGTGTAGGTAAAATGGTTGCTGATTGGCTGATAAAATGACGTCAATCACAGAGGGAGTGGCCCAACTACCTGGGAAACCCTGGATCCTCCCACCCCAACCAAACAAAGACTGTTTTTTAAAAAAATGACATCAATCGCAGGGGGAATGACCAAGCCACAGGGGAACCCCAGATTGCCCAGCCTGAACCAATCAACATTTTTTTGCCCCGTATGTAATGTTTAGAAAAGACTCCACCACTCTTGTTCCAAGTTAAGACCCATCGGGATCACTGTGTTAAGATGGAATATCCACTGTTGTTCGCGCCACTGTAATCGATGCTCACGATCCCCACCGCGAGGGTTGGGAGGGATCCAGTCAATGACTCTCCATTTCAGGTCCTGAAAGGTGTGACCTTTAGAGACACAATGCTCTACCACAGGTGCAGAAAGATTAGATGATCAAATTCTTGAAGCATGTTTGCCTAAGCGAATCCTCACCGGGCGGATAGTGCATCCTATGTATAACAAGTTACAGGGACATATCAGCATATAAACTACGAAACTGGTTTGGCATGTGCTAACGCCCAGAAATTTGTATGTCCGGGCAGTAGTTGGATGGGTCCATTGGATCCCCTTTAAAGTATTGCTGCAATACATGCCGCTATGACATGCCCAATGGCCCTGAAGGAGAATCTGTTGCCCATAGGTATCTTGTACTGAAACAGCATGAACCAGCCGGTCTCTAAGATTCTGGCCTCTTGTGTATGCAAACGACACAGGTTTCTGAAAACAAGAGTGCATATGCAAAACCTGACAGTGTTTTTTCAACAATCGAGTTACCTCTGCTGTATGGGTCATGAAAGGCAAAACCCCCATGACATGATCTTGACTCACAACTTCCCTGGTCATGTCCGATGTGTCTCCAAGAGCACTAAATAACCATTCTCAATGGGAGAATCTGGCCCTGATGTACGCCTGATGGACCACCGCTTTTGGATAACCTCTATCCAAAAGACGGGCGCTCAAAGCCCATGCCTGTTGTTTATACTCCTCAATTGAGGAACAAATTCGGCACAGGTGTAAAAACTGGCCATAGGGAAGACCCCTTCGTAAAGGGAATGGGTGTGATGGCTATGATACCTCAGCAGGCTATTGCGCTGGCTTGATCTGCAAAACAACGTAGTGGAAAATCATGTTTATGAACCAGGACATCCAGAAATTCTATCTGTTGCTCATGGACATGAGCTGAATTCGGTTTAACCATGTTTAGCCATGCTATAAAGTCCTGTAGTTCCTCCTTTGTGGACGTCCACAGGAAAAAGATGTCATCCAAAAACCTTAACCTTAATCTAACAAACTGAAACCCTTGAGCTTGATAGATATGCTGCTCTTCCATGGCAGCTAAATACAAGGTGGCAATAGAAGGAGCTACAGTGGTCCCCATAGCAATACCATGGCACTGTTGATAGAATTGTCCTTGAAAGGAAAAATAGTTCTTAGTCAAAACCAATCTAGTGATGTCCAAAAGAAAGGATTTCAAAATCCTGGATGTGGCTGTGGTAAACGCTGATTCTAGTAAGGAAAGTGCCTCTTCCTGATGGATATTCGTATAAAGGGCAGTAACATCAAGGGTTACCAACAGAATGTTATCCAAGGGGTCCTTACATTCTGCCAAGACACTCAAAAAATGAGATGTATCCCTTAAATAAGATTTAACTTTCCGGGCCTCTTGCTTCAGAAACTCATCGCTAAACTGCGATAAAGGTTCTAACTCTGAACCCCTGCAGGATACGATGGGTCGACCAGGGGGAGTTGTTAAAGAGTTATGAACCTTTGGCACTGTATAAATCACCGGGATACATGGGTGTCGTTGAAATAAAAAGCTTGCCTCCCGGGAGGTAATCCAACCTTTTGCCTGGGCCTCTTTAAGCAATGACCTGATGATAATCTGTAACTGTGGAGTGGGATCTCTCGCTAAAGATTGATAATATGTGGCATCTCTTAATTGGGCCAGTAAAGCTTCCCAATAAGAGTCTAAGGACTGCACAACTACTGCTCCACCTTTGTCGGCTCCTCGTATAATCAGATTAGTATTCTTCGCCAGCTGGTTAATAGCCTGGCGTTGTTGTTTGGAGATGTTAGAGTGATGTTGGGTAAAGTCCTTTTCCCAAGTTGTTAAATCTCTCAAAACCAGATTCTGATATGTAAGAATTGCTGGATCTACTGAGCCCGGAGGAACCCATTGAGAAGGGGGGCGCAAAACAGAACCATCTGAAGATGAAGGTTTATCCACAAAAAAATATAATACCTTCAGCTTGCGAAAAAATGTATATAATGTCACTCTCATCTTAAAAGGATCATAGGAGACCATTGGCACAAAAGATAACACTAAGTTGAGTACCTCCAACTGTATCGGTGTCAACGCCAGTCCCAAGATGTTGATGACTTGAAACTGTCGCGATCTCTGCCTGGTATTCGGTGGTTCCCAGCCCGATCTCTGCCAATCATCTGACTTATTCCACCTTGGGGGGTGGAATAAGTCCAAAGTCCATCTTTGCACCACCAGTGTACAGAGCCGTGACCGGAATAGGCCCTGTACATCCAGGGTCGAGGGCCTGCCTCCACTCTGTCCACTCTCCACCCTGTCATTGCCCCTTCCTGGCTCCGTCAGAAGCTCCCTGCACAAAGGCCCTATACATGGGGGGAGCTATCGGGCCAGAATAGGCTAACAGCAAATAGTGGGAGTTGTATATCCAAACCGGACGCACATCCCCGCTATTTGCTGTTTGGAATGGCCCCCATGTGCCACTGAAAATTCTTGCATACCACCACAGCTTGGGTAGATATTTCCAAGGCTGAGCAAGGGATCTGGATACTTCCAAAGCTGAGCAAGGGCTTTTCACATAACTCTTCTGATAGTTATTTTATTTATTTTATTTATTTATTTAACAGTATTTCTAAACCGCCTTATCTTAATAATCAAGGTGGTATCACAGCAAGCAATCAGGTACAGTAGGTGTGTTATACATGCAGTGAGGGTGAAACTTAGTTGTGTGAGGGCTGTGTTGGGTGCTTGATTTGCTTGAGCTATGTACAAAGTGGGCTATTTACAGTGGTGCTAAAAACACGTTTTATATACATACAGTGTTAGGATGTTTGGTGTGCTGTTATACATTCTCTTAGGTTATGTGATGTGTCCGTAGTGCTCTATGAACAGCATGGTTTTCAGCTGTTTTCTGAAGTCTTTGAGGTCTGGAGTTGCCCTTAGATCGTCCGGTAGATTGTTCCATATTGTTGGAGCAGCCATGGAGAGAACTCTGTCTGTTGTGTCCTTGCGTGTGTGCTTGTATTCATTTGGGGTACTGACTCGGTTGCGTGTTTGACTTCTTCTAGGACGTGCGCTGGTTTCTGGTTGTATGAGTGTGTGGAGGCTGTTGGCTGATGTGTGCTGTTTTATCTTAAATAGGTTTATGATAGTCTTGTATCTGATGCGTGCACTGATTGGGAGCCAGTGTAAGTCCTTTAAAGTAGGTGTGATGTGCTCCTGCCTTGCGGCTCCGGATATGATTCGAGCTGCAGTGTTTTGTGCCAGTTGGAGTGGTTTGAGGGCTTGTTTCGGTAGTCCAAGGTATATCGGATTGCAGAAGTCCAGTATTGGGGTTATCAGTGCTTGACAGACGGTACGGAAGTGTTCTGGGGCGAGGAGTGGTTTCAGTCTCCTGATGATTCGCATCTTGTAGTAGGCTTTTTGGATTGTTTTGTCTATGTGTGGTTTGAGGCTGAGTTTACTGTCCAGAGTAACCCCAAGGTATCTCACCTCTGATCTTATCGGTATCGTGGTGCTTTGTATCTTTATGTTTGGTGGGTGTATGAAGCTTTGGTTCCGAGTGATGATTAAAGCTTCGGTCTTGTTGTAGTTTATTGCGAGGTTGTTGTTTTGGCACCACCTCGTCATTTGGGTAAGGCAGTCTGTTATCTTAGAGAAGTCCGGGTTGTCGATTGATATCGGGGAGTATACCATGATGTCGTCTGCGTATATTGTGTATTGGATGTTGTTCTCTTTCATAATGTTGCATATTGGTTGGATGTAGATGTTAAAAAGGAGTGCTGAGAGTGCGGATCCTTGCGGTACTCCTTGTTGGACATTTATGGGTCGGGAGGTGTCATGTCCCACCTTGACCTGTAGCTGTCTTTCGGTTAGGTACGAGTGGAACCATTTCAATGTGGTACCGTGTATACCGGTGTTCTTTAGTCTCTCCAGGAGCGTATTGTGGTCAACTGTGTCGAAAGCTGAGGAGATGTCGATGAAGATCATTATAATTCCATTCCTGGTGTTGTCAATTATTCTTATGATGCTGTCGAAGAGGTAGATCAGTAGAGTTTCGACTCCATGGTTGGGACGAAATCCGTGTTGGTTGTCGTCGAGTGTTCCGTGTTCGTCAATGTGTTCCTGAAGTTGTAGTTGAACCGTCTTTTCGATTATTTTTGCGAGGAAGGGTATGCTGGAGATTGGTCGGTATGCTGCTGGGTCCTTTTTGTCGAGAGTAGTTTTCTTTGTGATTGGTCTTACTGAGGCAAGCTTTAGTTGCTGTGGCATGAGTCCTTGAGTGAGTGAGTTGTGTACCATTTTATGAATGGTTGGGATGAGGCTTGATTTGGTGGCTTTGACCCATGACACTGGGCAAGGGTCTGTAGGAGCAGTGCTTGTGTTGATTGTGGAGATGATGTGGGATATCTGTTCTTTTGAGGGTGAGTAGAATGTGCCCCAGGTTTTGGGGTGTACGTTCGTTCTGGTGGTTCCACTGGGTGTTGTGCGCTCTGAGGAGTGAAATTTGTCTTTGATGTGGTCGGCGAATTTCTGTGGATCAACATGTACTTCTCCTTCTGCTGCTTGCTCTTTTGTCAGGGTCTTTACTATTTCAAAAAGTTCTCTGGGTTTGTTGATGGAAGTATTTATCAGGTTTGTGTGGAATTCTCTCTTTGATTGGTTGATGTGTTCATTGTATTGTTTTTGCTTTGTTAGGTAAAGATGTTGGTCGGAAGTTGTTTTGTTTTTTCTCCATCTCCGTTCAATCTTCCTGAGCTCCCTCTTTTCCTGTCGTATTTTTGCTGAGTACCATGGCTTGTTTTGTCTCTTGTTGTGGTGTTGTTTCTCGGTCCTGCCATCGGATGGTTTGGCGGCGTTAGCTAAAACGCTGTTCCAGTTGGAAACTTGTTCCTCCAGGTCCTCTGAGTCAATGTTCAAGTGTTGTATTGTGTCCTGTATGAATTCGTCCCTGTCAAAGGACTTGAATCGTTTTTGTGTGTGTGGGATGTTTGCTCTTTCGTTTGTCCGGTCTTCTTGTGATTGCAGTTTTGTCTCGATTAAGTAATGGTCAGACCATGGTACTGGGGTGATGGTGGGTGTAGAAATTAGGTCTCTTGAAGTTAGGTAGTTTGATGCGAAGATGAGGTCTGGGGATGACCCAAGTCTGTGTGTTGGTGCATTGACTATCTGTGTGAATTGAAGTGAGGTCATTGCTTGAAGGAAGGCCTCTGCATCTTTTGTATTGGCGGACTTGAGGTTGAAGTCTCCGATTAGTAGTGCTGGTTTGTTGTTTGTTGTTATGGCACAGGCTTCTTCGAGTGTGAAGGCTAGTTCGTCGGGTGGAGCGCGGGGTGCTCTGTAGGTTAGGCAGATTGCAATATTCTTGTTCTTGATGCTAATTGTGTTACATTGCTGTGTATCTGTGAGGCTCTGTGTCTTAAACTTAAGTTTTGTTTTTGCTATTATTAGGACTCCTCCTCCACGCTTGTGGGTGCGTGGGCAGTTGTATGCTGAGTAGTTGTTCGGTACTAGTTGGTTGAGTAGTACACTGTCGGTAGGGTTGAGCCATGTCTCTGTGATGCATATTATGTCGGGCTGTCGCTCTTCTATGTGGTCTACAAGAGTGTGTATCTTGTTGCAGACGGATCTGGCGTTTATGAGCTCAATTGTTGTTGTCTTTGTGGAAGAGGTGGTTGCTACATGTGCTTCCTTTGAGCCGGTGTTGGGGTTTGATTTGTGTCTGTTTGGTCTCTTTGCTTGGGAGGTTCCGAGTGTCTCTTTGTTTGTGTGTTGTGGTTCGAGATATGGCAATGCAGTTGGAGGGTACCATGGTGTGTTTGTTTGAGGGTAGTGGATGTGTGTGGTCGGTGGGAGGAGTTGTGTGACTAGTAGGTAGAGAGGGAGGAAGTATGTGGTTTGGATGTTATGCTGCTATCCATATATATATGGATGTTCAGCTGCTATCCATATACCTATGCAGTTGGATTAAGGCCAGTAAAAAGTCTGTCATGAATTAAACCATTTAGCTATTGACTAGCAAACTGAATATCACCATTATCTGTAGAGTGCTGCCTCTCATCGCTCTCCACATATATTCCACATCACTTGCTATGTGAAAAACAGTGCTGAATATATGTGGATAGTTTAAAAGCTTTGGCCAGCATTTAAAAAAAATTCTGACTCTGGAGTTTGAATAGTGACCTGGTAAATTTTGTCTTTGGCTAGATCTAATTTATTTGGTCATCTGGATGGATGAGGGGGGCACAGAGGGAAGGATAGAGGAATGGAGAATCTTTCAAAGCAAAGATTTGGCTGAATAACTTCCAGTTACATGGACAAATTTGAACATCAAAGCATTAAAATTTGCACAGACGTTTCATTTTCAGACAGGCACCATGTAAAACATAAATTTCCAAGCAGATATATCTTGTATGGCATAATTGTCTATACACTGCATTTTGTTGTCCAAAAGTCATAAGAACATAAGATATGCCATACTGGGTCAGACCAAGGTCCATCAAGCCCAGTATCCTGTTTCCAACAGTGGCCAACCTAGGTCATACGTACCTAACAGTTTCCCCAAAAGACACAGGTTCAGTAATGCTTGTACTGGGTCAAGCATTGATATCCTGGGTCCCTTCTTAATAATGGTTTATGGACCTTTCCTCCAGGAACTTGTCCAAACCTTTTTTAAACCCAGCTACACTAACAGCCTTTACTACATCCTCCGGTCACAAATTCCAGAGTTTGATTACACGTTGAGTGAAAAAATATTTTCTTTTATTAGTCTTAAATAGTTTACCCTGTAGCTTCATTGCATGTCCCCTAGTCTTTCTATATTCTGATAACGTAAACAATCGATCTACGTTTACCCGTTCCACTCCGTTCATTAATTTATAGACTTCTATCATATCTCCCCTCAGCAATGTTCCCTCTAATTTTCTGTAGACTGTGTGCGCATAAAATATGAGCTGTGCAGCTTTTGAAGGAAGGTTAAATTTTTGTGCGCCACATAACGACACTCGGAGTTATATACGTTAAAATTTGACTACACGTCAGAATACAGTATGTACACCGCATTGATTGCACTAGAAAATATTGTAGAACTTTTGAAAACCATAAATACACAACAACTTTTCAATTTTAAGGACATCTGTGTTGTTTTCTATCAGAACCGTAATTTTTGTGCGCTCTGTTGTAAAGTATGTGCGCTCACTCGGCGAGGTGTGTGCGCGTGCACACGCGCACAGCTTAGAGGGAACAGTGCCCCTCAGCCGTCTCTTTTCCAGGTTAAAGAGCCCTAACCTTTTTAGCCTTTCTTCATAGGACTATCCTTCCATCCCCTTTACCATTTTGGTGGCTCTTCTCTGAACCTTTTCTAATAACGCTATATCCTTTTTAAGATACGGTGACCAGAACTGCACACAATACTCAAGGTGCGGTCTCACCATGGAACGATATAGAGGCATTATAATATCTTTTGTTTTATTTTCCATTCGTTTCCTTATGATACCTAGCATTCTATTTGCTCTCTTGGCTGCCGCTGCATACTGGGCCGAGGGTTTTAACATGTTATCCACAATGACGCCTAAATCTTTTTCCAGGGTGGTGGTTCCTAATGTGGAACCTTGCATTGTGTAACCATAGTTTGGGTTGTTCTTCCCTAGGTGCATAACGTTGCACTTGTCCACAATAAATTTCATCTGCCATTTTGATGCCCAGTCTTCCAATTTATCAAGATCCTCTTGCAATTTTCCACAATCCTCTTGGGTTTTAACAACTTTAAATAGTTTTGTGTCATCTGCAAATTTGATAACCTCACTCGTTATTCCACTTTCCAGGTCATTTATGAATATGTCAAAAATCAGCGGACCCTGCAAGGATCTCTGGGGTACACCACTATTCACCTTTCTCCATTGGGAAAATTGGCCATTTAGCTCAACCCTCT
Source organism: Ichthyophis bannanicus (assembly GCA_033557465.1). NCBI lineage: Eukaryota > Metazoa > Chordata > Amphibia > Gymnophiona > Ichthyophiidae > Ichthyophis > Ichthyophis bannanicus. The sequence continues at coordinate 261,674,584 of CM066035.1, forward strand.
GCTTTCTATCTTTTAACCAGTTCCTGATCCACAACAGTACACTGCCTCCTATCCCATGACTCTAGTTTTGCCAAAAGTCTCTGATGAGGGACCTTGTCAAAGGCTTTCTGAAAGTCCAGATACACTATATCAACTGACTCACCTTTGTCCACCTGTTTATTCACACTTTCAAAAAAACAGAACAGATTAGTAAGACAAGATCTTCCTTGTCTAAAGCCATGTTGACTGTCTCCCTTTAGGCCATGACTATCTACATGCTGAGTAATTTTATTCTTTATGATGGTTTCTACCATTTTCCCCGGTATTGATCTGAGGCTCACTGGTCTGTAGTTTCCCGGATCACCCCTGGAACCATTTTTAAAAATTGGTGTTACATTGGCGATCCTCCAATCTTCAGGTATTAGAGATGATTTTAATGATAGTTCACAGATTACTAATAGCAGGTCTGCAATCTCATATTTCAGTTCTTTCAACACCCTTGGATGTATACCATCCGGCTCAGGTGATTTGCTACTCTTCAGTTTATCTAATAGTTGTAATACATCTTCCCGATGTATCGATATTTCCTTCAATTCTTCCGCACCTTTAAATACCACTTCAGTCATGGGTAACATCCCTACATCTTCCTCAGTAAAGACCGAAGCAAAGCAAAGATAGTCTTATTCTATCTTTTTGTTTTGTAATTTAATATTTATTCATCTTGTTCAACACAGTCATACAACTTCACAACTGATATCTACAGCTGGTCAGCCAGTACATCCAGTGCCAGACCCTAATACACATTTGGACTACCACCAATGTTTAATGCCCCCCCACCCCTCCTCCCCCCTCCACCCCACCCACTCGCTACTTGAACCTTTACCCACGCTTCACCCTCACATACCCCATATCCTTAACCTCTTAAACATTCTAACTTTTAAGCAATTAAACATTTAAACCTTTGAACTTTTACACAACACCCCCACCACCTTCTCCCTTCTCCCACCAGTGCTCCACCCCTTTTCCCTCCACTTTTCATACCTCTCCCACACATTTTTGTACTTTTTAACATTATGTTTCCTGTGTGCTTCAATCGCACAAAAGCTCAATAGCTGCTCCATTCTTTCCACCACTTCCTTTAGAGGGAGCATATCAGTGTTTTTCCACCATCGGCAAAGGCTCATGCGAGCTGCAATTATGCAGTACCCCAGCAATATCCCTAAATCCCCTCCTCCACCCTCCTCCTCCTCATTCAAAATAACCATAGCAGGGGTGAGTGCTACCTGCACCTTGATAATATCTGCAATTAAACCTTCCACCCGCCTCCGACAGCCCTGCACCTTCAGACAACTCCAGAGCATATGTAACAAGTCTCCCTGACCCCCACACCCTTTCCAACATGCCTCTGATCTATCTGGAAAAATTGCCTTCAATTTTTATTGCTCCTTCTGCTGCCATTCACCTTCTGTTCCATTGCAGACTTTCCTCCATCGCCTTCATCATCTCCGATCTAGGCTCTCATCCCCGATCGCCATCTTGTCCTTGCCACGCGGTTCTCACTCTACTCTTCCGTTCAAGTTCTCCTCCTCCACGATCCATGCCGCTCCTTCTCTCTCCTACCCTGTCCGATCAGCAACCTTTCCGCCACTTGCTATGATGATCTTCACCGCATCGGAGGTTTTTTTCACGTTTTAGCTGGGTTGGTGCCGGAGCTGCTGCCTCACACCGCCATCAGCCCCGGTGACATCACTTCCTCCTCGATACTCAAGTCTTATTCTATCTTATAAATAATGTGCCTATGGAATGGTGCAATGGCTGGGTCTGGGTCTGAACTCTCAGCGTACATCTTTTTTTGGACTGGTCAAGGGAAGTGGTAAGGTGTAACACTAAAATTACGTTTAATGACTTCTTTAAAGTATAAGATCACACAAAGGGTTTTCAAAGAGGCCTTTCAGTTTTGCTCTTTGAAATGCGAGGGTGACTGATATGAGGGTTTCAGTTCATAGGTCCCAAGACAACAGACAGGAGCGGGAGATTGGATGAGGACTAAAAAAGACCCCACGACACCCAGCATACCTAAGTTTTGTGGTAAAGTATATAGAACATTTCTGCATCAAAAACATCTTTTTGCAGAGTTTGCCATTGCTTGCCCCCTTACCCCCCCCCCCCATGTCCTCACTGGCTAGCTCCCTTTATGGTCGTGCTGACCAAACAGAGAAATAGAAGGGCTCAAGCGGCTGAACCTTGATGCCTCCAATGGATACAAACTTACATCTCCTGCACAACAGCACAAATAACACTCACCAAGTCATAGGGGCATGTTTACTAAAACCCCGCTAATGTGCGGGCCGTGCTAGTGTGCGGGTGCCATATAAGGAGTGGGCGTTTCTTTCTGAAAAAGAAAAACCGGGATTTAAATATGCGCTAAGGTGCGCGGCGCCCATGTGCGCCCCACACATTAGCGCATGAGAAAGCTGCGCGGGAGGCATAAGTGGCGCGCTGATGTGCAAGCAGAAGAGCAGAGCCACAGCACAATGGTTAAGACACTGACCAATGGTGCAGGGAACAGGGGTTCAATCCCCACAGTGCCCAATGAAGACAGCTGGCTGAGGCATTACCTTAGGAGCCAGTTTAATATTGGGCAGCATAAGACTGCACGCTGATGGGCATAAGGCAGCACGCTATTGCTTTAGGAGGCATTTTAATATTGGGAGGCATAAGGCGGCGCGCTGATGTGCAAGCACAGCTACCATGGGGCTAAGTCATATTCTACTCACATGCTAAATCCTGTGCTCCCTGCTATCAAGCTTTAGTAAACATGTCCCTATATTTCCTAAAGCCTATGATTTTTCTAGATTTAGTTTTAACTTTTGTATAAACAGCTATTTGGCAATAGCATCCAAACAGGAATTTCAGAAGGTTAAACATGGTGGTCCTGTAACAAATTCTACATCATTAGTATAGAGGCAAGCAGCAATTTAACATGCTCTTTGGCAAGAAACATTTTAGAAATTACACAATTAAAAATAAATTGTTAATCTTATTTCTTCTTATTTTTTAGTTCATTTTGTTATAAAATGTATTCCTTTTAGTAGTATTTTGAGATAATTGTTAATCTTTCTAATGGCCACAATGCTGCTCTTTCTGGAAGCTGCACTCTTCCATTCTTCCATGGAATCATATGTGACTCTATCTCTGACCTCAAGATACAACCCTGTTTTTGGTTTGATGTAACTGTCAATGCTAGCATGACTTTCGTCTCGGGCTTCTCTAAAGCTGACATGCCCATTCATGGTGAGTTCTTCTGAATCTGGAATTTTCTGTTTTGACTTAGATCCATATTTACTAAAAGCTTTTCCCATTCATGTGGTTTCATGTATCTAGGTGCTATGGCTGTTGTGCTTCAGAGGCACCAATAACAAATTGCACGATGCCTGTGGGTTTTTTTTTAGGTGTAATTCATTTGCAAATTCTTATGCCACCTAAGCCCAGAGACTGACTATGCAGTACTTTGCAGCTTGAGTTGTTCAACCTGAATGAAAAGCTATTCAAATACAATCATCGCCACCGACATCGATCACCTGATCCTCCCCAACATTGACCCTCCACAAGGCATCAGAACCTTTCAATCCTCTCCTCAAGGAATCCTATCCTTCAACCCTCCCAAGTCAACAGATCCCCCACAGTCCTACGATCCTCTCATCTTCCCTCCCACTTTGACATCTAGACCTCCCACCCAACCCCACCATGGCAAGAACCCCCCCCCAAGACCCCCTAGCAAGACCTCAGCCCCTACCCCAGATCTTTCCCCTGGGTCTTACTGGAGTTTCTGGTGTCTACTGGGAACAGGAGTAATTTTCACTCATTCCTGCTCCTTCAGAGGTATGACCCCTAGCAGTAATCTCATAAAATGCCCTTATTTGGCAGCCTGACCCCTAACAATAATACCATAAGATTACTTCTAGGAGTTACAGTGGCCATTTTGGAATTCAGAGTCAAAGGAGCAGATGCGAGTGCAGATTGCTCCTGCTCCCCCTAGACACCAGGAATCCCAGTAAGACTTGGGGAAAGGATGGGGTGTGTTGAGTCCTGCAGGAGAGGGGTCCTTGGGAGATATTCTTCTTGCCATGGGAGGTCGGGTGGAGGGTATTGGATTGATGAAAGGCTTTGTTGACTTTGGGAGGTTTAGAGGGGATAGGATGCTTTGAGAGAGTCCAGGGGGTCGGTGGGGGGGGGAGGTGTTGATGTTGAGGGATATCAGGGATGGGGCCAGACCTCTGCCTTGACATCTACCCCTTCAGGCAGGCACAAATGTCGATGTCTAGATTTTTTAGATCAATATGGATTGCCCTTGTAAGAAGGGGAATCCATGTTGATGTGTTAGGCACACCCAAACCACTCCCTCTCTCCAGCCCTTGCAAGCCTCCTGGTAAAGTACATTTATTTATTTATCTGGTTTTATATATCACCTTTCAGTGTGTCAAAGTGGTTTACATTCAACAATGCAAACAACATTTAATACATAGAACAAAGAGGAAACATCAGAACAAGAGAACATGTGTGAACAAGGGTTAACATAGATGCAACCTATTTATAATGGGCAAGCCTGGTTAATGTAGGTGTGACTAAAATGAAAGGGTTAATGGGTGGCGAGTGTGGCCTACAAAAGCTGTAGTTTAGGGAATGTGTGTTGTAACTAAGTGACATGTCCGTCAAAGTGTTCAATGAAGAGTTGCATTTTTAGGCTTCTCTGGAAGTCTTCTAGGTTGTGTATGGACCGGATGCTATCTGGAAGCGCATTCCAAATCTTCGGGGTATACAGAGAAAATGCTCAGCTTGAAGCAGTGTGTGTGCGTTTCCTGTTTGTGGGAGGAATAGTAAGAGTGAACTGTGTGCTGACTCTCCTAGGTCTGTTGTCTGATGTCCTTAGAATGAGAGATTGTAGATATTCTTAGGAGAGGCAATGGAATACTTTGAATATAGTGAGTGATGCCTAATATTTAGAACAGGAAGTAATGGGGAGCCAGTGTAGGGTGTTGAAGATCGGAGTGAAGTGATCGTGAATCGATGCTCTGTGCAGAATCTGGGCAGCTGTGTTCTGTACCATTTGCAAGGGGTGGATTACATCATCTGGTAGACCTTGTAGGATTATGTTACAGTAGTCCAAGTGTAGTGTGACCAGGGCCTGGAAGACCATGCAGAATTCATGGGTGTCAAGCAGAGGTCACGGGGCTTGGACTGTCCTTATTTTGTGATAGACAAGTTTGATGGTGTTGATGATTTGTGGTTGTAGTGTTAATCCCTGGTCCCTTTTTAAAATAGCATTCACACTTGTGTGCCAATCTGCACATAGAAACATGATGACAGAAAAAGACCATATGGCTTATCTAGTCTGCCCTTCCATATCAACTACAATAGTCCCCTGCTATTTACACAACAGGAGGACTTGAAGGACTAGAAAAAGGGACTGTTACTTCTGGAGAGAGATCTGCAATTGTGAGTATATACTTCTGGGAATTTTCTGAAAGGAATTCTTTCTATTAAAGCTATTTAATCTGTGAACCCACTATTTTTTGTTAAATCAGTCAGGGCCTAGTAGCAGCAGTTTAAGTTTAAATTTAAAACACAGAAGAGAACTTTCTGGTTACATTTCATACCCAGCAGAGAGCTTATAGTTTTAATTTAATAGTAACTCAGGGCCTAGTATCAGCAAAGTATTTTTAGTTTAAATTTAAAACACAGAAGAGAGCTTTCTGGTTAAATTTGGAACCCAGCAGAGAGCTGTAGTTTAAATTTAATAGTCACTCAGGGCCTAGCATCAGCAAAGTACTTTTAGTTTAAATTTAAAACACAGAAGAGAGCTTTCTGGTTAAATTTGGAACCCAGCAGAGAGCTGTAGTTTAAATTTAATAGTCACTCAGGGCCTAGCATCAGCAAAGTACTTTTAGTTTAAATTTAAAACACAGAAGAGAGCTTTCTGGTTAAATTTAGAACCCAGCAGAGAGCTTGTAGTTTAAATTTCATAATAAGTTAGAGCCTAGCAGCAGCAAAGAGCTATAATTTAAATCAAATAAGAATATAGCTTACCTCAGCAGCACAGGACAGGGTACTGTGTAGCAGCCCTCTTTTAATTGTAACTTAAACTTGGTAATGTACATTAAACAGGGACATTGATAACTTGGAATTTTTTGAGGCAAAGGAGCGCTAAGTAACCTGCCCAAGGCCACAAGGAGTGCTAGTGGGAACTGAACCCTGGTCTTTTGATTCCCAAGCCATTAGGCTACTCCTCCACTCCTTATATGTTTAGTTTAGGCCGGCTGAATAGCAGGTTTAAATTAAATGAACACTGGCAGCTGTTGAGTATATGAACAGTGGCGCTGCAACTGGCATTTAGATTAATATACTGAGTTAGTCTAATATAAGTGAACCTGAAAAGATTCTACCAAAGCTGCCCCATATGACTTTCATAGCTTACCAATGAAAAACATAATGCAGACAGGAGAACATCCACTCACTATTCACAGTTCAGTCAGATGTAATCAACCTAACTTCTTCTTGCTGAATTAAGTAGATATTACAACAGCAGATTCTTCCAATAATATAGAGCTGGCACCATGGAGAGTTTAATGGATGCCAGATATTTTTTTGCAAATCTGAATACAATTGTTTTCAAAATGTTCATTTTTAAAAGCTGCTGAAAGATATAGAATAAAACTGATGTACATAAACCAAATTTGGAGGTTTGAAACCCCTGAAGAACCTGATGGGTTGAACAACCAAGGAACTGGGGCAGAGTGAGGATCAATCCATAGCAAATCATTTGAACAGTTTTTATTTTAAAGGGGAGATGAGAGGCTGCTTTGGCAATTTATCATCTAATCTGACCGGGGATACAGTGACTCTGAAATACATGTTCATGCCTGTCTCTATTAGCATCGTTTGGTTTTTAGACTTTTTCTAATTAAGAAAGGTTCCCACCAGCAACAGCAAAAATCCTTACCACCTCTTTCATTATCTCAGCTTTTCTTCCTCTTAATTACTATTGAGTGCCGGGCTAATTAAATTAGTTTTCTAGGTCCTTTCTGAAATCTTGGCGAAATTATCTAAAAATCATGAAATCAATTCCCTTACGCTGTTTTACTCTTTTATGCTATGGGCTGAAAGAGGGATGGGCAAACAAGCCCAGGCCCTCCAAAAAGTGTGCAGCCCCGAGACTGCTTGCTTGCCTTCTATTGCCTTTGTGGGCCACCTGGGTCAGTTCCCTTCCAACTAAATGAAATGCAAATAAAAATTCCAGCAGTTTTTCAGCTGCAGACTGCCCAGCTGATTAGCATGACAGAGGCCGCAAGATGAGGCCTGACCCTATGCACTTCCCCTCAATCTCATTAAGTTGTAACTCTACCGTGGCCGCATTCATGGTGTTTATTGACGCTGAAAGGCGTCTTTATCCAAAACTAGCTAAATTCACATTCAGCGTTTTTACTTGGAAGACTTGCTTGCTAGTGTATCCACATGAGAGTGAAACTATTGTAGCTGGGTAATGTGTCCTGCTGATTCCTAAACAATCTTGGGTTTTCTCCTAAAATTGTTTGTTTCACGAATCTGAGTTTCCAAGCATGAAATCCAAGAATTCAACAGAAAACAGCACCATAGGTAAATAGGCCAATATTCAAAAGCACTTGAAACATTGAGGCAGCTGCATATATAATTCTGGATGGATAAATGATTGTTACGCATCCAAAGGTATGGTGCTGAGGGTGGGGTTTGGGGCTTTCAAAAGGCAGTGCCAGTTAGATGTATAATTTATAATCTAAGTGGCAATATTCAGCCACTAAGGTGCCAATTCTGCATGGGACATGTGGAAAGTTACATGCAATTTAAGCACATAAGACCCTATTTTAAAGGACTAGCACTGCGTTTTGGGCAGTCAATATTCTGCTTAAGTGCCGTCACACCTTCTTTCAGTTGGGCTGTGATGGGGCAGAGCTTCGGTGGAATGTATGCGCCTAAGTTACATAATTCTATGACTTATGCGCATTTCTGCCCAATCTAGGTGCGCACAGCTCTACATGCTCTAGAGCAGGCCTAACTGCATGACTAAGTTAAGTTGCATCAGTATACCCCTATAGTGCCAGGGCAGAGCTAGGTCAGAGCAACGGGGATCAGCCCAATTATGCATAACAAGCAGCAATATTCAGCCGCTATCCATATAGTTAAGCCGTTTAATTTTGGATATCATAATGGACACCATTTAGCAATACATCTCTTTTAAGCACCACAGCCCGCTGGCCACCTGGACCGACTATTGGACTATATACGTCTAGCTGGGGCAAACCCAAAAAAATCAGGTATAAATGAAATGTCTAATTTGGATGTTCCAACTTAAACCTGTATATTTAGTGGTCATTTAGTGAAGGGACTGAGTTAGATCTACTGAATATATACAATTTGAAATCATCTCAGTTAGATGTTTCAAATGATATGCTGCCTTTCTCACTGAATACTGGCCCTAAAGAGGGTAATTTTATAAGTAGCCATGCAGTTAGTGGGTTATGAGGGTTGGGGGCTGATAAGTCTTCGACCTTGTAATGAAACAGAAAGCTAGAAAGCTACTGGCACACTTCAGTTCCGGTGGTTCGGATGATCTCACTAAAGTATTTTGAAAAGCGCTATTGATGATTACACTCCAATTCCCCACAACTTCAGCTTCATCCTCCCTTCCCCCTCTTCACTCCCAACTCTTTCCCTCAACTTCTGCTACTCTTTCTTCCTTGTCTAAGATCTCCGAAGAGGAAATCACTCATCTTCTTTCCTCCTCTAAACTCACTATCTGCTCCTCTGATCCTATCCCCACCCATCTCCTTAACTCCATCTCCTCGATTGTCATCCCTTTCATCTCTCATATTCTCAACTTATCGCTCTCCACTACAACTATCCCATCAGCCTTCAAGCATGCTGTGGCCACTCCTCTCCTCAAGAAACCTTCTCTTGATCCTACTTGTCCTTCTAATTATTGACCCATTTCCCTTCTTCCCTTCATTTCTAAACTACTTGAACATGGGGTTCACTGACGCTGCTTAGACTTTCTCTCCTCTCAAGCCCTTCAGGACCCTGGCTTTCATCCTTTACATTCTTCAGAAACGGTTCTTGCCAAAGTCTCCAGTGACCTGTTCCTGGCTAAATTCAAGGGCCTTTACTCAATCCTCATTCTTCTTGATCTTTCTGCTGCTTTTGACACTGTAGACCACCACCTTCTCCTAGACAACTTGTCCTCGCTCGGTTTTAAGGGCTCTGTGCTATCCTGGTTCTCTTCTTATCTCTTCCATCACTCTTTCAGTGTTTGTTCTGGTGGATCCTCCTCTACTGCTATCTCACTCTCGGTGCACCCCAAGGGTCTGTTCTGGCCCTCTCCTCTTCTCTCTGTATACTCAGTCCCTTGGTGCTCTCATCTCCTCTCATGGTTTTCAGTACCAACTTTACGCTGATGATGCTCAGATCTACCTCTCTATACCTGAAATCTCTCCAGAAATCCAGGCCCAGATCTCTGCCTGCCTTTCTGCCTGGATGTCTCACCACTGTTTGAAATTGAACATGGCCAAAACTGAGCTACTTATTTTTGCCCCTAAACCAACCTCCCCTCTTTCTCCTTTCTCTACCTTTGTGGATAACACTCTTCTACTCCCTGTTTCCCCAGCTTGCGACCTTGGGATCGTCTTTAACTCCTCCATCTCTTTCTCCACATACATTCAACTTATTGCTAAAACCTGTCATTTCTTTCTCTTTAATATCATCAAAATTCCCGCCTTCCTTTCTGAACACACAAGACACTTATCCACTCTTTAATCACCTCCTGTTTAGACTATTGCAACCTCCTCCTTGCTGGTCTCCCTCTGAATCATTTCTCTCCTCTTCAACCTGTTCAAACTCAGCTGTGTGACTAATCTTCCTCCAGCCCTGGTATGCTCATATAACCCCTCTTCTCAAATCACTTCATTGGCTCCCCTTCCATTTCCATATCCAGTTCAAACGTCTCCTATTGACCCTTAAATGCATTCACTCTGCTGCTCTTCACTAACTTTCCTCTCTCTCATCTCTTCTTACATCCCTCCTTGGGAACTTCGCTCTTCTGGTGGACTGCTTCTTTCTGTCCCCTTTTCTTCCACTGCTAATTCCAGACTTTGATCTTTTCACCTTGCTGCTCCTTATGCCTGGAGCAAACTACCTGAGTCTATATGTCAGGCTTCATCTCTGGCCCTTTTCAAATCCATGCTAAAAGCTCACCTCTTTGAGGTTCCTTTGGATCCTGATGCGCTTAGTTTCCTATCTGTCTCCTTACCTTTCCCTAGTTGTATCCTTGTCCTCAGCTATTATATTGTCTGTCTTTATTAGATTGTAAGCTCTGATGAGCAGGGACTATCTTTATATATATCTGTTCAATGCTGCGTATGCCTTGTAGTGCTATCTAAATGCTGCATAGTAGATTTGGTCATCTGCAAATGGACATACAGACATCCAAATCACAGTTTAGAAAATGGGTCTGTGGACATCCCCAGTGCAAGGCCATCCAAGTCTGAACAGGGGCATGGCTGGGAGCATTCCTAAGAACACTGGACAACAAATTTGTTCAAACATTTGCTTCCTGAAATTTTTTTGGTGATTATGATAGACATATTCAAGCTGAGCACAAGTATAATTTCAGATTAACTGTATCACGCAGAAATTTGGAGAAACATAAAATTAAATTTTGACTGAATTTAGCATGTTTAATCGCACAATGATGCTGACATTTTGCACTAGTTCACCTAAGCTAAAACTGTTTTGCTCCTGCTTTCGTTTGTACTCAACATCTGATGCTTCTCACCTCAGTGTCCAACAATAGTCGGCCAGCATTGATGGGTTCCAGTTGCCCTGATACCGCTTTTCCATCGCCGCAATGTCCTTCATATTACACCCAGATATCTGCATAGCTATGGATTTCAAAGTGTTTAGTTTGAGACCTTTATTGGTGAGCCCTTACTCACAGCATTAAGGCAGAAGTTCAGAGGGCACAAATCAGGATACAAAGAGTTCATATAAGCAATTAGTTGGATGTCATCTGTGTAGAGATAGCTGGAAATTCCCTACTTTTGAATTAGAGTGGATATGGGATGATGAAAATGTTAAATAGGGTCCGTGAAAGGAGTGAGCCTTGAAGGACTCTGCAGATTAGGGAAAAGTTGGAGAATGGGAGGAGTTGAATGTTACTTGAAATGAATGGCTATCTAGAAATGAGGTGAACCACTGCAGTACTGTGCCACTGATGCCAAGATTATTTAGTCATGATATGAGGAGTTGGCGATTAACAAGGTCAAAAGTAGAGGATAAATTGAGTGATACAATGATTGTTGCCTGACCCAAATCAAGATGTTTATGGGTATCATTGGTAATGCAGTGATTATTGTCTTAGAACTGTGAACATTATAGAATCCTGTTTGGCATGTGCGTAGAGCATTAATTTTTCTATAAAATTGTTGAGTTGAAAAGCAGTAGACTTTTCTGTTATTCTGGAGAGGTATGGAAAGTTAGAAATCAGGCAATAGTGTCCTGGGTTTGAGGGGTCTAGTGTTTATTTTAGTTTAGTAAAAATGAGAGCATATTTCCATTTTGTAGGCTGGTGTTGATCATGGCTTGAATGTGAGGTAGTAGACTGAGTATAGGTTCTTACCCATTTAGAAGGTATAGGATCTAGAGCAGGGGTGGGCACCTCCGGTCCTGGAGGGCCGCAGACCAGTCAGGTTTTCGGGATATCGCTAATGAATATGCATGAGACATATATGCATTAGAGATATCCTGCCAACCTGACTGGTTTGTGGCCCTCCAGGGCTTGATCTGGAGACCCCTGCCTTACACCTCTGTCATTTAAGATTGTGAGTGGGCAAGGTGCAGATGTCCTAGACATCGAAAGGGTATATAGAATGTGTCACATTCCTCCTCGATTCTCACCACCACTAAAAAGTTGTCTAATAGACAATTTTTTGGTGGTGGTGAGAAATGAGGAGGACTGTGACAAATTCTATCTAACCTTTTTGATGTCTTGGACATCTGTACCTTGTCCACTCACAATCTTAAATGACAGAGGTGTAAGGCAGGGGTCTCCAAATCCAGCCCTGGAGGGCCACAAACCAGTCAGGTTGGCAGGATATCTCTAATGCATATATGTCTCATGCATATTCATTAGAGATATCCCGAAAACCTGACTGGTCTGCGGCCCTCCAGGACCAGGTTTGCCCACCCCTGATCTAGAGGGAAGGTTGTAGAGAAGGTAGTAATTTTCAAGATGAGTTAGGGTTATAATTAAATCTGGACTAGGTGCTTGACTCACTGTTGGGCAGGGAATCTGTAGGCAGGGCCGGCCCGTCCATTGAGCGAGAATGTTTTTTGCACAGGGCCCCGTGTTTCAGAGGGCCCCGCGCAAAGAACATTCTGCTTTAAAAATAAATTTTAAAATAAAAAAAAAGCTGTCTGCTGCCGCCGTGGCAGCATCGAGTGTCCTGTGGGCCCCCCCCTGCCCGGCAGAGCCCTCCCTCCCTGCTTCAGTCCCTCCCCATGTCTGCTTTCAGAGCCACGAAGGGGGAGTTTCCCTTTTGCGGCTCTGTTAAGCCCACTGGGGCTGATGGGAACTTTCCCATCAGTCCCGGCGGGCTTAACAGAGCCATGAGGGAAAATCTCTCCCTTCATGGCTCTGAAAACAGTGCAGAGAGAGACTGAAGCAGGGAGGGAGGGCTCTGCTGGGCAGGGGGGCCCCTGCGGGACACTCGATGCTGCCACAGCAGCAGCAACCAGCTTTTTTTTTTTTTTTTTTTAAATTTTAAAATTTCCCTGGGCTGTTGGGGGGAGGGGTGTTAGGACTGGAAATGGGCTGATGTGGAGGGGGTTAGGACTTCAGGTGGACTGATGGGGATAGGACTGGTAATGGGCTGTGGGCTGATGGGGGGTTAGGACTGGTAATGGGCTATGGGGGTTAGGTCTGGAAATGGGGTGATGGGGGGTTAGGACTGATAATGGGCTATGGGTGGGGTCTTAAACTGAAAATGGGGTGATGGGGGGGTTAGGACTGGAAGTGTGCTGATGGGGGCTTAGGACTGGTAATGGGCTATGGGGATCTAGGACTGGTAATGGGTTGGGGGGGTTGCTAGGACTTGAAATGGGCTGAGTGGATGGGGAGGCTTGAACTGCAAATAGCTGATGGGGAGGGGGGCTTGGAATGGAAATGGGCTGTGAGGGGAGGGAGCTAGGACAGGAAATGGGCTGATGGAGGGGCTAGGATAGGACTGGAAATTGGGTGTTGGGGGAGCTAAGATTGGAAAGGGATTGTGGTGGGGGCTTGGATTGAAATGGACTCATGGAGGGGATAGAACTGGAAGTACGCTCATAGGGGGCTTGGATTGGAAATGGGCTGAGTGGAGGGGAGCTAGGATTTGACATGGGCTGATGGTGGGGCTAGGAAAGGAGTAGAAATGGGCTGATGGGGGGCTGGGATTGAAAATGAGCTGATGGAGGGACTCAGATAGGACTGGAAATGGATGGGGGAGCTAGGACTGGACATGAGCTGATGGTGGGGCTAGGATAGGCCTGGAAATGGGCTGATGGGGGAGGGGGGGGGCTAGGACTGGAAATGGGCTGATGTGAGGACTAGAAGGGAGCGGATGCTGGGTGGGGCTGGAGCTAGAAGGGAGCTGATGTTGGGGGAGGATTAGAATGGGATGGGGCTGGGAGAGTGAAATGGAGAGGGGAAAAATATTTTGTGTGAGAGGGAAGAAAAATCTGCAATTGGCTGGGTATTGGGAGAGTAAGTGGGGATTGAGGAAGGAGGGGTAAAATTTGAGTGGATGAAATAGGAATGAGGAAAGAGCAAAAGGAGAAAGATTAGTATGTTAAAGCAGATGTAGAGAGAGAATAGAAAAAAACTAGAAGAGAGAAGAAAGGACAAATGGACAGCAGACGATGGAGAGTTAGCAGAAGACACGAAGAAACCAGAAGAAAGTGGCTAGAGCAATTGCAACTGGAAAAAAATGCACAAAAGGTACAAAGATATCTCTTTATTTTGAATTTATTAACTGGAATATGTCAGCTCTGGGAAATGTGCATCATTAACATCTGCACTTTGTTTAGTACAAGAGGAAATTAATTTATAGTTTTATTTCTACAATGTTGTTGTACATTCGAAGTTTGGCTTTTGGGATTCCCAGTTTAATTATTGTCTTTCTGTTTCTAAATTGTGATTCCTTGTTTGGTCATGGTCTATGTTCTGCATGTGTAACTGAGCTGAGGTATTCTGTTTATGTAATTCCTATTTGACATTGCCACTTGTTCTCTTTCCCCAGTAGGTCATGTATTGTTATTCTCTGAAATGTATTGTTTTAATATTTGCAGTGTTGCCTTTTGATAGGTAGGGTCTGGTGCTTTGTGAGTCCTGGTAGTGCTATTACGATTCGGCGGGTTTGCTATGGGTTCTAAATGGGCAGTGTTTGTAGTAGTTCCTAATGTGCCTGGCGGTTGGCACTGGATTATAGTAATGTAGAAATCTTTTAGTCTTTCTTTATCCATACACTCATTAACAGGCATGTTTAGTAAAAGTTAGTGTATGGTAGCATTATGCAAATATTTATGCAAATGATGCCCCTTATGAAAATGAGGCCCCGCACCGAGTCTCTGCACATGGCCCTGCGCCCCCCTTGGGTCGCCCCTGTCTGTAGGACAAGGGTTTGTGGATTTTGGTCCTGGGGAGTCTAGGGTAATTTTAGAGAGAGTGGATTGAATGTCTAAAATGATTTAGGTAAAGTGAGAAGCAAGAGTATTGCGGTGCTTAACACAAAAGATCTTCATATTCCTGTTTTTGGAGTCAGTCTCTTGGTAATTCTGTGAGATTGGCCATAAAAAGAGGAATCTGAAGTTTTCTTGTGTTAAGTGCCACATGTTTATTTTTTTTTTTCCAGTGGAGGGAGGGAGCACAAGAAAAGCATAGGGGTAGGCATTAACTTTCGAAAGGGAGACTATGATAAAATGAGGAAAATAGTTAAGAAAAAAAACTAAAAGTAACAGTTGCAAAGGTTAAAGACTTACATCAAGCTTGGGTGTTGATTAAAAATACTATCTTGGAAGCCCAGACCAGCTGTATTCCATGCTTTAAGAAAAGTGGAAGGAAGTTCAAGAAACTACCAGCATGATTTAAAGGTGAGGTCAGAGAGGCTGTGTTGCCAAAAAAGCATCTTTCAGGAAATTGAAAAAGGAGTCAAATGATGAAAACTGTAAACAGCACAAGCACTGGCAAGTTAGATGCAAGGGATTGATAAGGCAAGCAAAGAGAGAATTTGAGAAGAAGCTTGCTTATAGGATAAGGCGGTATAGAAATACTGTTAAATAAATAAATAAAAACATGTAGTAAAGACTTTTTCAAGTACATTTGTAGCAAAAAAAAACCTGTGAGAGAGTCAGTTGGACCATTAGATGATAGAGGGGTAAAAGGGGCACTAAGAGGGGACAAGGCCATAGCGGATAGACTGAATGAATTCTTTGCTTTGGTCTTTACTAAGGAAGATGTAGGTATGTTACCCATGACTGAAGTGGTATTTAAAGGTGATACTGTGGAAGAAATGAAAGAAATATCGATACACTGGGAAGGTGTATTACAACTATTTGATAAACTGAAGAGTAGCAAATCACGTGGACTGGAAGGTATACATCCAAGGGTGTTGAAAGAACTGAAATATGAGATTGCAGACCTGCTATTAGTAATCAGTGAACTATCATTAAAATCATCTGTAATACTTGAAGACTGGAGGATAGCCAATGTAACACCAATTTTTAAAAAGGGTTTCAGGGGTGAACCCTGAAACTACAGACTGGTGAGCCTGACATCAGTACCAGGAAAAATGGTAGAAACCATCATAAAGAAAAAATTACTGAACATGTAGATAGTCATGGCTTAATGGGAGACAGCCAACATGGCTTTAGACAAGGAAGATCTTGTCTTACTAATCTGTTATGTTTTTTTGAAGGTGTGAATAAAAAGGTAGACAAAGGTGAGTCGGTTGATATAGTGTATCTGAACTTTCAGAAAGCCTTTGACAAAGTCCCTCATCAGAGACTTTTGGCAAAACTAAAAAGTCATGGGAAAGGAGGCAGTGTACTGTTGTGGATCGGGAACTAGTTAGAAGATAGAAAGCAGAGAGTAGGGCTAAATGGCCAATTTTCCCAATGGAGAAAGGTGAATAGTGGAGTACCTCGGATCTGTGCTGGGTCCGCTGTTTCTTAACATGTTCATAAATGACCTGAAAGTGGGAATAACGAGTTAGATGATCAAATTTGCAGATGACACAAAACTATTTAAAGTTGTTAAAACCCATGAGGAATGCGGAAAATTGCAAGAGTATCTTGATAAATTGAAAGACTGGGCATCCAAATGGCAGATGAAATTTAATGTGGACAACTGCAAAGTTATGCACCTAGGAAAGAACAACCCAAACTATGGTGACATGATGCAAGGTTCCACATTAGGAACCATCACCCAGGAAAAAGATTTAGGCGTCATCGTGGAGAACATGTTAAAACCCTCTGCCCAGTGTGCAGCGGCGGTCAAGAGAGCAAATAGAATGTTAGGTAGCATAAGGAAAAGAATTGAAAATTTAACCATGGATATTATAATGCCTCTGTATCATTCCATTGTGCGACTGCACCTTGAATATTGTGTGCAGTTCTGGTTGCCATATCATAAAAAGGATATACCGTTATTAGAAAAGGTACAGAGAAGAGCCACCAAAATGGTAAAGGGGATGGAAGGATACCCCTATGAAAAGAGGCTAAAAAGGTTAGGGCTCTTCAATATGGAAAAGAGATGGCTGAGGAGAGATATGATAGAGGTCTATAAATTAATGAATGAAGTGGAACGGGGTATACGTAGATCGATTGTTTATGTCATCAGAATATAGAAAGACTAGGGGATATGCTATGAAGGCACAGGGTAACCTATTTAAGACTAATAAGAGAAAATATTTTTTCATATGACTCTGGAATTTGTTACCAGAGGATGTAATAAAAGCTGGGTAGCTGAGTTTAAAAAAGGTTTGGACAAGTTCCTGGAGGAAAGGTCCATATACCATGATTAAAAGGGACCTGGGATAGAAACATAGAAATGTGACGACAGAAAAAGACCACATGGCCTATCTAGTCTGTCCTTCCATATCAACAACTACAACAGTCCCCTTTTTACCTTTAGAGATCCTCTGTGTTTGTCCCATGCTTTTTTGAATTCAGTTACTGTCCTCATCTCTACCACCTCCACTGGGAGACTATTCCATGGATCCACTACTCTTTCCGTAAAGAAATATTTCCGGCTATCACTCCTGAATCTATATCCCTTCACCCACATCCCATGTCCCCTCGTAGCAGAACTTGCTTTCAATTGAAAGAGGCTCTCTCCCTGAACATTTATGCCACAGAGGTATTTAAACATCTCAATCATATCACCTCTATCCCGCCTTTCCTCTAAGGTGTACATATTAAGATCCTTCAGTCTGTCCTCATATGCTTTATAATAAAGACCACTAATCATTTTAGTAGCCACTCTCTGCACCGACTCCATCCTGTTCACATCCTTTTGAAGGTACGGTCTCCAGAATTACACACTATACTCCAAATGAGGTTGCACCAAAGACTTATACAGAGGCATTATCACCTCCTTTTTTCTGCTAGCCATTCCTCTCCGTATGCACCCAAGCATCCTTCTAGCTTTTGCCGTCGTCTTTTCTACTTGTTTAGTTACTTTAAGATTATCAGACACAACCACGCCTACGTCCCGCTCTTCTTTAGTGGACAAAAGTACTTCACCCCCTATACTATATTGCTTCCTTGGATTGCTGCAGCCCAAATTCATGACCTTACATGAGGAGTGGCCTAGTGGTTGGGGCAAGGTGTACTTCAGGCCAGAAGGTCGGGGGTTCAAATCCCACTAGAGGACAGAAACCTTGGGCCGGAAGGACTGGGGTTTCTAGTCCCACAGGTGCTCCTTGTGGTCTTGGGCAAGCCACTTAACCCTCCATAGCCCATGTTCCCTGTAAAATAGTTCTCTGTGTGCTGTGCTTTCCTGTCTAATCAATGTGTTTATACCTCAAAAAAAATTTCCTGTCATGATTTGACAATTTCCAATCTGTAATCAAACCGCTGCTGATCGCTGGAAGTAGCGGTATACAAATGTATACTAAATAAATAAATAAATAAATAAATCCCAGCTGCCAGATTCTAGACCATTCTTCAAGCTTAGCTAGATCCCTCCTCATGTTTCTACACCTTCCTGGGTGTCTACTCTATTGCAGATTTTGGTATCATCTGCAAAAAGGCAAACCTTACCCGACAGCCCTTCCGCTATATCACTAACAAAGATGTTAAAAAGAATCAGACCAAAGACAGATCCCTGGGGCACACCACTAGTAACATCCTTCTCCTCAGAGTGAGCTCCATTTACTTGTACTCTTTGTCACCTCCCACCCAACCAATTTCTAACCCAAGCAGTAACTTTAGGGTCCATCCCTAGGGTGCTCAGTTTGTTTATAAGTTGCCTGTGAGGAGCAGTGTCAAAGGCTTTACTGAAATCTAAATACACCACATCTAGGGCTCTCCCTCGGTCCAACTCCCTGGTCACCCAGTCAAAGAAATCAATCAGATTTCTGTGACAAGACCTGCCTCTGGTGAATCCATGCTGCCTCGGATCCTGTAATCCACTGCACTCCAGAAACCTCACTATTTTCTCTTTCAGCAGCGTTTCCAATAATTTACTTACCACCAAAGTTAAACTAACCGGCCTGTAGTTTTCAACCGCATCCTTACTTCTGCTTTTGTGTAAACGGACCACATGAGCCTCTCTCCAGTCCTTTGGCACCATTCCCGACTCCAACGAGTCATTGAAAAGGTTGGTCAGTGGAGCTGCTAGAACGTCCCCAAGTTCCCTCAGTATTCAAGGGTGTATCCCATCCGGTCCCATCGCTTTGTCTACTTTAAGTTGAGCTAGTGTCTCATGAACACAGTCTTCTGAAAATTGTTCAAGAAGTCCCTCGCTTCTGTTCCTGTTTGTAGGTGTTTTCTGAGGTCCTGCTCCTGGTTCTTCACCTGTGAACACAGAATAGAAATATTTGTTAAGCAATTCCGCTTTATCCTTATCAGCTTCTACATATTCCTCCCCTGCACCCTTGAGTCTGACAATACCACTTTTTCCCTTCCTCTTCTCACTAATATATCTGAAAAATGTCTTATCTCCCCATTTTATTGCAATGGCTATTTCCTCCTCCTTTTGAATCTTTATTTTATTTATTTATTTATTTCTCTTATATACCGCGCTCTTCAACATCAGTGCGGTTTACATGGAACAATTATGTTTTACGGTGGGTTAACCGTAAAAATACAGATAACAGGTAGCTCAACTTGGATGGTCAAAAATTAAATTAACTATTTACACACATTTAAACATAGTATTATTTACATAATATACATCATGTGAGAGAACATTGCATTACATTGGACGTAGAGCTCATTTTTGGGAAGGTCGGGATGGTGCATCTTCATTTGGGTAACATTCGCAGAAAAGGTGGTGTTTCAATGCCCTTCTAAAATTGGTTAGATCTGGGATTGCTCGTATGTTGGGAGGCAGGGCATTCCAGAGTCTGGGAGCATTGATACTAAAGGCCCTGCTTGCTGTAGCCTGAGTGCACTGGGTCAGTGTTTTGGGAATTGCCAAGGTGTTTACTGCTGTAGTTCTTCAGGCTCTATTGGGGGGGGGGGGGGTTTGTGTGCGAGACCAGCGAGGGACGTGGGGGAGAGCCCATTTATGGCCTTGAATGTTAGTAGTATTGTTTTGAAGACGATCCTACAGTGGATAGGGAGCCAGTGGAGACTCTTGAGGATGGGTGTTATATGGTCTTGCCTCGAGGCCCCGTTGAGAACTCTGGCTGCGGTGTTCATGGCAAGCTGGAGCAGGATCATCGTAGATTTTGGGAGTCCTTGGAGGATCACGTTGGCATAGTCCAGATGTGGGATGGTTAGGGCCTGGAAGATGGTTCTGAAGTCGTCTGGTTGTAAAAGGGGACGTAGATGTTTGAGCGTTCTAATTTTGTGATATGTTGATTTGACCATGTTGCCAATGTGTGTCTTCATGTTAAGGCTCTGGTCTAGGGTAACACCCAGGTAACGGATTGTGGGCTTGGTTTGAAGCTCTACTTCGCCGACTTTTAGGTAGGTTGGTGGAGAGAAGTTCGAGTTTCTGGTGATAAACAGCACTTCAGTCTTTTTATGTTGTATGCGAAGGTTCTGATTCTGGAGCCATCTTTCTACTGCGCTGAAACATTCTGTAAGGGGTGAGAGGTCAATTTGGTCAGTCTTGAACAGCAAGTATAGCAGGACGTCATCTGCATATATCATGCATTCGGTGTTGTATGAGTGAATGATGTCGCAGACGGGCTGCATGTAGATATTAAACATAAGAGCTGAAAGGGAGGATCCTTGTGGGACACCTTGTTTCTGATGAAATGGTTTGTATGTAGAGGATTCAGTTCGCACATGCTGCCATCTATCGGCGAGGTATGACTTGCACCAATTTAGTGCTAAGTCACAGATGCCTTTCTCTTCGAGCCGTTTCAGGAGGGTTTGGTGACAAACTGAGTCAAATGCTGCAGCTATGTCTAGGAATATAAGGGCCACTCCGCGATGGATGTTATCAATTGTGGTGAGGATGCTGTTAAAGAGGGTGGTAAGTAGAGTCTCCACACCATGAGCCTCTCTAAAGCCATGTTGGCTGTGGTCAAGAGGTGCAGCGTTGTCTATGTGCTGCTGGAGCTGAATTTGGACCTCCTTTTCGATTATCTTGGCCAGCAGTGGAATACTGGCAATTGGTCTGTAGGATTCTACTTTCTGGGAGTCTAGTTTGGATTTTTTTAGCAGAGGTCTAATGGATGTGTGTTTGAGACTTAGGGGGAATAAGCCTGAAGAGAATGATGCGTTAAAGAGTTTGGCTATGAAGGGGCTAAACTCTGTCCTTAGTTCTTTTATCCAAAAAGCTGGACAGGGGTCGGTGTGGGCCGTGGACGTGTTGATTGTAGAGATTAAGTCAGCGATTTGTTTGGGGGAGGGGGTGTCGAAGGTTGTTCCTTATCGTCACTCCAGTCCAGTCCCTTTACTTCTGGGTTACGCAACCCTTCCAGCAGCTTGGAGGCTGAGCCCAACCTTTTTGGGGATGGAGCGGTATAAATACCACTGGGACCACCCACCAACTCCAGTATTCTCAGCCTCCAAGCAGCTGGAGGGTTCCGTAAGCCTAGGGCTTACTGGAGTCTCCCTTCTTTAAATTTTAATTCTGTTAAATTCTTTTAAATTCTTTTAAGTTCTTTTAAATTCCTTTAAGTTCCTTTCCTATGGATTGAGTCATTTGTACTTACTTGGCTCTGTAGCTTTAATTCTCTCCTGCCCTCTCTCTCCCTCCCCCCCCCCCGGGCCGGACATCGGAGGAGAGTCTTACCGGCAGCAGCGAGGAGGACTAGTCAGCGTTCCTCTCGCAGCGGACCCGACCTTACCCTGCATCATCTCTGCGGAGACCTGCTCTGCCTCGCGCCGAAGCCCCCCCCAGTGACTGAGCGCTGGAGGCACGCTGCGACTAACCTCCTCTGGCCTGTCCCGCTCCGGAGCGAAGGGACACGGAGTCGAGCCCCAGAGCCGCGATTGCAGTCAGCCGACGGAGGCCTTAAAGCGGCAGCGGGAGGAAGCCGGTTCCAGTGCTGGAGAGTGTTCCCTGCCCTGACTCCTCTCTTCCAGCGACGCGAAGGCACATTCGCGGTCCTCCGGGTCGGGCTCCATGTGGTTGAGGCCTACCACGTGTGGAGCCAACGGCCCGAGATCGCTGAGTCGGGCCTCTGCACAGGCAACAGAGAAGCTTCTAACTGCAAGTACTGAGTTCATTTTGGGCAGGGGTGTTTGTTGCACATAATGTCTGCTCAGTTCAATTTAATTTAATTTAATTTAATTTTAATTCAAATTAATTTTATCTTATTTTAAGTTTGGTTTCTTGTTTATTTTAATCTTCACTTTCCTTGGATTGGTCCCTATTAGGGAAGCATTATAAAGGTCTCTGCTCTTTCTCAGGGGATATATTGCCTTAGTTCGGCAGGAATCTGCAGGAGCTGTGCCGCGGAGGCCGCATCAGTGGAACAGGAGATTAACCTGGCCATGTTGCAGCCCTCCCAGGGATCAGGAGACCCTCTGGAAGGGGAAGGGGGGTCCCAGTTTCCTATCTCCACTCCTACGGACCTGCCTATGCCCCCTCTACCTCTACCCTCCCCCCACTCTAGTGCTGGGGGGTCCGGAGATTTTTTCTCTCCTGACTTCATCCTCTTGCTCCATAAGGCCTACTGCCTACGTAATCAGGGCCTGGGGGCAGAAGAGGTTGCCCCGCCAGCAGAGGACAAATCAGCTAGAGCCCTCAGGGCTACCAATCAGGAAGCCGGTATCCCTGCTAAGTGCCCACGTCTGGGCGGCGAAGAGCTCCTAACATCTCTATCCCAGGATACTCAGGAGGAGGATAGCTCGGTTAAAGACTTGGAGGAGGATGAAGAGGAGCTGGAGGAAGGAGAGATCCCGGAAGAAGATCAGTCACGGATAGTGAGAGTCTTTCGCCGTGAGGAGCTCCCGGCGTTAATTAATGAGTCCCTAAAAGTTCTCAATGTGGCCTCAGACACGCCATCGCAGGAAGAAGCGTTGGAGGACCCCTTAATCCAGGCCATCAGGAGATCCCAAAAGGTTTTCCCTGTCCACAGGGTCATGCGCCAGATGATCCAGGAAGAATGGGACCAGCCAGAATCAAACTTAAGGGGAGTCAGGACCATGTCTCGTCTATACCCGCTCCCAGAGGCAGATAAAGAGCTGCTAAGATCTCCCAGAGTGGATGCAGCGGTATCAGCAGTTACTAAGAAGACGACGATACCAGTGGAGGGCAGTTCGGCCTTAAAAGACGCGCAAGACAGGAAGTTGGATACGCTCCTGAAACAAGCCTTTGATGTAAGTGCTCTCGCCTTGCAGGCCTCCGTGTCCGGAGCTTGGGTGGCTCGGGCCTGTTTACGGTGGGCCCAACAGCTCCAGGCAGAGGGTTCAACGGGCGAGATACAGGCCAACTCAGCTAAGGTGGAATCCGGAGCGGCCTACTTGGCGGACAGTCAGTATGACCTCATTAGAAGCCTAGCCAAGAACATGGCCTCGGTTGTGGCGGCTAGGCGGTATCTGTGGCTACGAAATTGGGCAGCTGACGCTTCCTCGAAGACACGCTTGAGCCGACTCCCCTTTAAGGGGAAACTCTTATTTGGGGAGGACTTAGAGAAGCTAGTTAAGGACCTGGGTGAGTCTAAGGGAGGCAGACTCACGGAAGATAGACCAAAGCAAGGGCGCCCTCTAGCCCCAGTGCGCTCCCAGCCTAGGGACTTGCGGAGATTTCGCCCAGCCAGGTCAGGCTCCTTTCCCAGGGGCCGTTTTCCCTCGAAGGGACAAGGCTTCAGAGGTTTTCGGGGGGCAGGACGGGGTTTTGGTGCCTCCTCCTCCTCCTCCTTCCCGGGACCCAGAAAACAACAATGAGATGACGGGGGTCCAGGAGGAAGGACAGCCGGTAGGCGGTCGCCTGAGGCTGTTTCTTCCCGCCTGGTCCCGAGTCACGTCCGACCAATGGGTCCTAGAGGTGATCAGAGAAGGTTATGCTCTCGAATTCTCAAAACAAATACTTCCAGCGTTTGTTCAGTCTCCCTGCGGTTCTTCAGCAAAGAGGGCGGCAATAGAGGCGACTCTTGCCCGCCTAATAGCGCTAGGGGCGGTGGTCCCTGTACCACCAGACCAGTGCGGCTCTGGTCGGTACTCGATTTACTTCGTAGTACCAAAAAAGGAAGGCTCCTTTCGACCGATCCTGGATCTAAAACAGGTCAACTGCTGCCTCAGGGTGCCACACTTCCGGATGGAAACCCTACGCTCAGTCATAGCGGCCGTAAGGGAAGGGGAGTTCCTAACGGCACTCGACTTGACAGAAGCCTACCTTCATATCCCGGTCAGGAAGTCCCATCAACAATTCCTGAGATTCGCAGTGCCAAGAGGCCACTTTCAGTTCCAGGCCCTACCCTTCGGCCTAGCTACGGCCCCCAGGACGTTCACCAAGGTAATGGTGGTAGTGGCGGCCTTCCTTCGGAAGGAGGGAATATTAGTGCACCCCTACTTGGACGACTGGCTGATCCGAGCGAAGTCGCAAGAGGAAAGTCATGCGGCAACGGCCAGAGTGGTTCAGGTTCTAGAAGAATTGGGGTGGGTCATCAATCGCCTAAAGAGCAGGATGTCTCCCTCTCAGGAACTCGAGTACCTCGGAGCAAGGTTCGACACCCACAGGGGCAGGGTATTCCTGTCTCGGTCAAGATCAAGAGAGCTAAGGCTTCTAGTCACGCAGTTTCTCGGCAGGCGAAATCCCTCGGCGTGGCATTATCTTCAGGTCCTGGGAACTATGGCGGCGGCGATAGAGGTAGTCCCATGGGCCAGGGCGCACATGCGACCGCTGCAGCGGGCGCTGTTACGTCGATGTTCTCCTCAGCATCAACCTCTGGCAATGCAGTTACCTTGCGTTCCGCGGACCAAACAGTCCCTCCACTGGTGGCGATGTCCAAGGAATTTGGACCGCGGGATGCCCCTCGAACCTCATCAGTGGTTACTATTGACAACGGATGCCAGCCTGTTAGGCTGGGGAGCACACTGCGAGGACCAGTTCGTCCAGGGACGTTGGACACTGTTGGAATCACAATGGCCCATCAACAGACTGGAGCTGAGGGCCGTCACCCTGGCGCTCAAGGCGTTCACGGCTTTAGTCCAAGGAAAAGCAATTCGCGTCCTTTCCGACAATGTCACGGCGGTGGCCTACATCAACCACCAGGGAGGCACCAGCAGTCCTGCCCTGGAGAAAGAGGCGGACGTCCTCTTCCAGTGGGCGGAGTCCAGACTGCTGGCACTTTCAGCTCAGCATGTGGCGGGCGAGGACAACGTCACAGCCGACTTCCTCAGCAGATACAAGATAGACCACGGGGAATGGGAACTAGAACAGGAGACCTTCGACCAGATAGTGGCCCGATGGGGTCTCCCAGTCATGGACCTCATGGCGCGGTTCTCTACAGCCAAGGTAGACAGGTTCTTCAGCCGAAGGAAGGAAAGAATGTCCGAGGGCTTAGATGCCCTGTCACAAAAGTGGCCTTCCGAAGGCCTGCTCTATGTATTCCCTCCGTGGGCCCTGATCAGAAAGGTTCTACAGCGGGTGGAGTCTCACCAAGGTTTGGTAGTCCTCATAGCTCCGGATTGGCCTCGCCGCCCCTGGTATGCGGATCTGGTGAGGATGGTCGCCGACCCTCCTTGGCGGCTCCCTTGCAAAAGGGACCTGCTGAGGCAAGGTCCGGTTCGGATGCCTCACGTGGATCGATTCTCGCTTACGGCCTGGCTATTGAGAGGGCGCGGTTCCTAAAGCGAGGCTACTCAGGAGCAGTAATCTCGACACTGTTGAAGGCTAAGAAGCGCTCGACCTGTCTATCCTATGTAAGGGTTTGGCGCATATTCGAAGCCTGGTGTGCAGAGCATCGTCGGAAACCTCTTTCGGCCTCTGTCTCAGAGGTCCTGGAATTCTTGCAAGCAGGATTTGATAAGGGTTTGGCGCACAGCTCCCTGCGGGTCCAGCTAGCGGCAATCGCTTGCTATAGAGGCAAGGTCCGTGGAAAACCCTTAGGGGAACACCCGGACGTCTCCAGGTTCTTAAGAGCAGTTAGTCGGCTACGCCCTCAACGGAGGGCGGTCATCCCCTCTTGGGACCTTAACCTAGTGCTGAATGCCATGGTCGGAGAACCCTTTGAGCCAGTGAAGAGAGCCTCCTTAAAGGATCTAACCCTAAAGACAGTTTTCCTGGTCGCTATCTGCTCGGCCAGGAGGGTTTCGGAATTGCAGGCGCTGTCCGCCCAGCCTCCCTTCCTGACCTTCCTAAAGGACAAGGTGGTTCTGCGCACAGTGCCTTCCTTCTTGCCCAAGGTTATCTCTCCCTTTCATGTAAACCAGACAGTCACCCTGCCGGCCTTCTCGGCCAAGGAGCAGGAAGGTAGGGATAGCAAACTGCGTCTGCTAGACGTCCAGAGAGCCTTGAAACGGTACCTATCTCGCACAGCACCATTCCGAAAGTCCGACCGACTGTTCATTCAGTTCGGAGGGCCGCACAAAGGTGAGGCGGCGGCCAAGGCCTCAATCTCCAGGTGGATTAGAGAGGCGATTGCCTCCGCCTACATCCTGAAGGGGAAGCAGGTCCCGGTGGGTCTGAGGGCTCACTCCACTCGGGCACAGGCGACCTCTTGGGCGGAATACAGTCTTGTTCCCCCGCTGGATATTTGTAGAGCAGCGACTTGGGCCTCGCTGCATACCTTCACCAAACACTATAGACTGGACGTGCAGAGTACGGCGGATGCTCGTTTCGGTCTAGCGGTTCTTCGGGCCGGTATGCCGGATCCCACCCAGGGTTGAACTGCTCTGGTACATCCCAGAAGTAAAGGGACTGGACTGGAGTGACGATAAGGAAATAGTAATTAGATCTTACCTGCTAATTAGTGTTCCTGAAGGAACGACAGTCCAGTCCCTGATCCCACCCGGTTCCGGCAACTGTTATGACCTCACGTTCATAGAGGAGCATTGGACCGAGCGCAGAGCCGGTTCGGCGGGAGGGAGTGCAGGGGAAGGCCGGGTTGGATAGAAGCAGCCACCTCCTCCGTCCGTTGCCATTCCTCCTCTCCTTCCCCTATACTTTCCAAAAAAAAAAAAAAAAAGAAATTGATAATGCCTATTGGATAGATTATTGAGATATTAGTTTAGACTTAGTTTATATTTCATTATGAGGTTTTGGATGGAAGTTCGATAAGTCTGCTTTTTCATTCGAATACTGGAGTTGGTGGGTGGTCCCAGTGGTATTTATACCGCTCCATCCCCAAAAAGGTTGGGCTCAGCCTCCAAGCTGCTGGAAGGGTTGCGTAACCCAGAAGTAAAGGGACTGGACTGTCGTTTCTTCAGGAACACTAATTAGCAGGTAAGATCTAATTACTATTTAGCGTCGGTATGCATGCTGGACCCTTAGAGTCGGTAATATCAGTCTTGGTGGTTTGGTGTAATTTTGATTGGAGGAAGTCTGCATAGTCTTGAGCGAGAATCTCTGTTGTTTGCTCTGGTCCTGGTTCCTTCGTTAGGTTCTTAACGAGGGCAAAGAGGTCGTGTGGCTTATTTAGCGATCGCATTAGCGTGTTAGTGTGAGCTTGTTTCATTTTCTTGGATATCGCAGATCTGTGAGTTGCGAGCTGTAGGTTATAAGCCTCCTGATCTTCAGTTGAGCGTGAGCGCCTCCATCGTCTTTCGAGTTTCCTAAGTTTGAGAAGCGAGGTCCGAAGGTCATTGGAGAACCAGGATGCGTTGGGTCTTTTCCTTGTGTTTTTGTTATGTACTGAACATTACGCTATAGTACTGAGACTGTCGTTCCAGTTGGAGACCAGTCTGTCGGGGTCAGTTGTTGTCAAGGCTAGTATGGGTTGTGTGTGGTTTATGATGAATTCCTTGTTGAATGGTTGGAAACATCGTGCTGGTGGTCTTATGGGGGCTGTCTTACTCTCAGGGGGGTTTATTGGCTTGTTATCCATGGGAATTTGGAAAAGGATTAGTTTATGGTCTGACCACGGTACTTCGGTGTAGGTTGGTGATGAGAAGTTGGCAGTGTTGCAGGTAGATAGTGGGGCAAATATCAAATCTAATATGTTTCCTTTTGTGTGGGTTGGTTCATTGATTAATTGCTGATAACCTAGGTCTTTGAGTGCTTCTAGGAATGCAGAGGCTTGGGAGTCTTGTAGCGTTGCCAGGTTGAGGTCTCCTAGTATCCAATTTGGGGTGCGCAGGTGTGGTGTATTGCAGGCTAGCTCTATTATCGTGGCTAGGTCGTCAGAGGATGATATTGGGGCTCTTTATATTAGATTGATGGAGCAGAGATTATTATTTATAACTACTAAGTCAAGATTCGTTGAGTTGGTGCTGCTGTGGAGCTGGAACTTGTGTTCTGTTTTGGAGATTATGAGAACTCCTCCTCCTCTTTTGTTGCTTCTATGGCAGCTATGGATTGTAAAGTTGGGAGGTAAAAGGTGGTTGATGAGTACAGAGTCTTCATTTGTTAGCCATGTCTCTGTGACCAGAAGCATGTCTAGGTTTTGTCTGGTTATCAGGTCCGTGATGATGGGCCATTTTTTGCGTATTGAACGCGTGTTTATGAGGGCAGCCTTTAAGTTTGTGGGCTGTGGGGCGCCTGTTTTTGCAATTGTGCCATGTTTGATTGCGACGTGAAGCAGGTGTTGATAGGATGGTAGCATATCATCTTGACCATCTCCTCCCGCCACTGTGTAGGATAGGTATGTGTTTGTGAGTGTTCGTCAGAGCCAGGGTGCTGCTAATCAGCTCTAAGAGGAGGTATCCACAAATTATTGCTGGGAAGGTGCGAGCCATTTTGTGGTAGGGATGACTCGTGTATAAGAGAGGGTAGCTGGAGGGATACTCTGAATCAGGCTATTGCGCTGGAGAAAGGGTGGGCTGTAACCATTGACTCTGGGTAAATTAGATGTGCAACAAGGACAAGAATGAGATTGAGAGAGCACAGGTGGAAAATTGTTAGTATGTGCACTTGTGGATCTCAAGTTTGAGGTAGAATCAATGTTACAATATCCTGTCTACGATAAGTAACATAAGTTACAGTGCAATAATGTTATGGTAACGGTATAGTGACAACAGTATAGTATAGTATAAAAATTCAGATAGTAATGGTCATTTGCAGGGACAGTAAAATAGTAACTAGCAATGATCAGAATACTGGCTACAGTACATTGATTCAGATAGCAATGGTCATTTGCTGGAACAGTAAAATAGTAACTAGTAATGATCAGAATACTGGCTACAGTACATTGATTCAGATAGCAATGGTCATTTGCAGGAACAGTAAAATAGTAACTAGCAATGATCAGAATACTGGCAACAGTACATTGAAACAGATCGCAATGTCATTTACTGGCAACAGTATGATAGTAACTAGCGATGACAGTGCTACTGGTAATAGTATTGTGATTGAATAGCAATGATAGGTGGTGAGAGTTTGTTCGGGGGGGAGTTCATGTAATAGCGTTGACTCACTTTGTTCCGTTGGCGTGTATGTACCAGAGAGGTGGTGTTGGCTCAGCAATTGCAGAGTACCTTTCCGGGCAGCTTAGATGTCAGGAGTTTCTGTGAGGCGTCCTGGGCGATTCTATATGGGCCACTGCCTAAGGGCCACGCCCAAGGGCCCACTGGCGAGGCCCTCAGGAGCGGGCCCGACAGGCGCGGGCCTGCCTCACAGCGGCTTGAATTAATAGTGCTGCTGCACTCCTCCCACAGCCCCGATTGGGCTGGAGTGTCCGGGCTGGATGTCGGCTCTTTGCCTTCCTGACTACTTTGCTAGCTTCTCTAAGTTTTTCGAAATACAGATGCCTGTCTTCCTCTGTCTGTGATCTCTTGTATTTCATGAAGGACTCCCTCTTTTTCTTCACTTTTTCAGCTACTTCTTTCAAAAACCATAGCGGTCTCCTTTTCCTTTTACCTTTATTTACCATTTTAACAAAAAGGTCCAAGAAAGGTCGACGCATCTTCGGTAGTAGACTGGCTAATCTACTGAAGAGGGCTTTAAACTAGATTCGTTGACGATGGGTGAAGAAAGCCCCCAGGTAGGTGATACATCAAATACCTTTAAGGAAATGGGTAACAGGGGTAACATATGGAAAGCAGTGTGTATAAATGCCCGTAGCATGGGAAATAAGATCCCTGATGTTGAAGCTTTGGTGGGAGTGGCTGACTTGTATTTAGTGGCAGTTACAGAAACATGGTTCACAGAAAACCATGATTGAGATGTAACTATACCTGGCTATACTTTATTCAGTAAGGACAGG
This sequence comes from Ichthyophis bannanicus, assembly GCA_033557465.1. Lineage (NCBI taxonomy): Eukaryota > Metazoa > Chordata > Amphibia > Gymnophiona > Ichthyophiidae > Ichthyophis > Ichthyophis bannanicus. The sequence continues at coordinate 261,704,616 of CM066035.1, forward strand.
GTAGGAAGAAGGGGAGGATGAGCGGCACTATATGTAAAACTACTATTAAAGCTTTGGAATTACAGAGCTTAAAAGGGAGAGAGGAGGCATTGTGGGTTAAACTAGAAAGAGGGAAAAAGAAATCTATTTGCATTGGTGTGATATACAGACCTCCCTCACAAGAGCAAGAGGTGGACAGAGAGTTAATTGAAGACATACGCAGCATTGCTAGGAAAGGGATATCACTGCTTGACCCAATACAATCATTGTGGAACCTGTATCTTTTGGGGAAACTGCTAGGTATTTATGACCTAGATTGGCCACTGTTGGAAACAGGATACTGAGTTGATGGACCTTTGTCTGACCCAATATGGCATATCTTATGTTCTTATGTTCAAATGTTGCAGGCACTAATGGTGAACAGGTCCCCCTACCCACATTGCAAATATGACTTCCTTATCCTTTGCCCTCCCCCTCCACCCCAAAGTAAGAAGGCAAACTACATTGTTGGAGAGAAGTGGATATTCTGGTTCCATACTTCTACTTCTTCTGCCTGAAGGGGGTCCTAGAGAGGAAAAGAAGTAAATCAGCATCTAGAATACTGTAAATCAGCAATACAATACTGCTCTTTGGGCAAGGAGTGAGGATTGGAGAGCCATGGAAAGAGGTCTGGCCTTCAGGGCAGGGCTGTAGGAAGAATGCTATCAGCAGGTCACAAATTGAGAAGAACATTAAGAGGGCTTTTTTTACATAAGAGCATAAGATATGCCATACTGGATCAGATCAAAAGTCCATCATGCCCAGTATCCTGTTTCCAACAGTGGCCAATACAGGTCACAAGTACTTGTCAGGTTCCCAAAAGGTAGCCAGACTCCATGTTTCTTATTCCAGGAGTAAGCAGTGTATTTTCCCACTATACTTTAATAATGGTTTAACAAATTTTCCTCCAGGAACTTCTCTAAACCTCTTTTAAACCTAGTTACACTAGCAGCTTTTACTGCATCCTACAGCAATGAATTCCAGAGTCTGATTAGGCATTGAGAGAAAAAATATTTTCTTTGAATAGTCTTAAATGTGCTACATTGTAGCTTCATTACATGTCCCCTAGTCTTTCTACTTCTTGAAGGAATAAAACTGATCTACGATTACCAGTTCCACTCTACTCATTATTTTATAGACCTCTATCATATTTCTTCTCAGCTATCTTTTTTTCTAAGCTGAAGAGCCCTAACCTTTTAAGCCTTTCCTCTAAGGGGGCTCCTTCCATCCCCTTTATCAGTTTTGTCACTCTTGTCTGTACCTTTTCTAATTCCACTATATCCTTTTTAAGATATGGCAACCAGAATTGCACACAATATTTGAAGTGTGATCATACCATGTAGCAATACAGAGGTATTATAATATCCTTGGTTTTATTTTCCATTCCTTTCCTTTCTTAGCCCCCACGGCACACTGGACAGATAGTTTCAATGTATTATCCATGATGATGCCCAGATGCTTTTCTTGGATGGTGATTCCTAATGTGGAACCTTGAATCATGTAGCTATAGTTTTGGTTGTTCTTCCCTAAGTGCATATCTTTGCACTTATTCACATTAAATTTCAGCTGTCATTTGGATGCCCAGTCTTCCAATTTCTCAAGATCCTCTTGTAATTTTTCACAATCGTCTTTTTTGGTTGATTAGTGAGTGGGTGAAGTAAATGAGGAGATGAGGGAAAGTAGAGGTTTGAGATTTTTGTGAAAGGATGGGAAGATTGGACTGAGACAAGAGGGGTCAGTCGTTGAAGGGTTTAGTGGAAGAGTGGAACATGAAAATGGTAAAGATTTTGGATGAACTGACTTCAGAGGAAGAGGTTAAGAAGAGACGGGAGGGGAGATTTTCTTGGTTTATAGACAGTTTGAGATTAAAAAAAGAGAGGCGCAAAGAATGGAGTGGAAGTGGTGGAGAAGTCTGATTTTGGAAAACAGGATTCACATCTTAGTGCCCTCAAACACTCTAAGCTTTGCTGTGACTGGGGCTTGGTGGTCTATGGTGCCTCTTCTGGTACATGAAAGTGTGGAGCTGTTATTTTAGTACATCACAGACTCCCTCTGGAGGTCATTAGCAAGGTAGATCCACCTGGCAGGTTTGTGTTTATACGTGCCAAACTGCATCATGAGGAGCTCTTGATTGGTAATATCTATGATTACTATCATGCTTTTTTCAAGGGGCTACTTCAGAGAGTGACATGTGACTTACACACCCAGGTCATCCTGGGTGGAGACTTAACTGCCCACATGACCCTGCATAGGATCAGTTGGCTTTGAGTATAGGGAGCAGTTGGAAGGCTGAAGGCATAGGCTATTTATGTTAAATGAGAGGTTTGATATCTGGCATGCTCTTCATTCCGGGGCCCGAGATTACACACACTTATCTCGTGCATTGGTTCCTCTTAGATTATGTGTTGGTCTCTGCTGCAGGATTCAGAAGAGTGTTGACATCTGAAGTTCAACTCATTGTTGTCTCAGATCACAGGATGGTATGGATTGACTGGGAGGAGAAAGGTGTCCAACAGAGGACCTGGTCTTTTCCACGGCATCTTTGGGAGGATGAAGACTTCTGAGAGTACCTTTGATGGCAGTGGGCTGACTATGACTTTTTTAATGCGGCCCATAGAGACACTCCCAAGCTTTTTTTGGGAGGCAGGCAAAGCAGTCATGAGGGAAGCAATTATAGTCTATGAAGCTAAGTGCCGGAAGCATCTCAACCAAAGTATCTTACAGTTAGAACAAATTTACAGGTTGAGAAGCTCGCTGCCTTGTGGTGCCCTTCTACAGAGACACGTCGACAGTTTCTAGACACGCAGGTGGCGTTAAACTCATTGTTCCACAATTTTACAAACATTGCTTGTTCTACTATGGGAATTGTATGGAGAAACTCCTAGCTTGCGTGGTGAGAGATTGGGGAGGCACCAGATTTATATCTGTCATTAAAGATTTCTCAGGCACTTTACACAATGATCTGAAACAAATTTCAGTTGTCTTCCGCCACTTTTATCAATCTTTATATACAGATGAGCAAGGAGACCAGGTTGCTAGTGAGTAGTTTCTGGGGGAGCTTCCCCTTCTGACTCTAACAGAGGCCTTACTTGAACTTTTGAATCTTCCCATCTCAGGCAAATAGATCCAAAAAGTGATTAAGGACGAGGTGCTGAATAAGATGCTGGGCCCTGACGGGTTTGGGGTAGAATACTATAAAACTATGACATTACAGTTGACACCTGCTTTGACCGAGATGTATGTCACCATCTTGGAGGGGGGAATGCTGCTCTGAGATATGCGCATTGTGGTTATAACTGTTATACCCAAGCCTGGAAAGGACCTGATAGAGACGGTGTCTTACAGACCCATCTCGCTGCTTAACTATGATCTAAAGATGCTTGGGAGATCCTGGCATGCAGGCTTAAGCATATTTTAAGCTTTGTGGCATTTTGGCTTCATGGGCACCTTTCTTCATTGGGTCCAGATCCTTTAAACAGACCCTTTGGCTTCCATCTCAGTCGGTGGGGTTCTCTCTGATCCTTTTATTCTAAGCTGTGGAATGAGACAGGGTTGCCTGCTGTCCCCACTACTGTTTGTGCTGTCTCTTGAGCCTCTGTTAGTTTTGTTGCTGATGGAAAACATTATTCAAAGCTGCTCTGTGGGGCCTGATGAGATCAAACTGAGTGTATTCGCAGACAATCTGCTCCTGTGCCTCAATAATTTGACTGTCCTTGCCGGCTGCTCTTCATAGTATTGAGAGTTTTGGATGGTTCTCTGGCTTGAAAATCAATTGGAGTAAGTTGATGGCACTAGATGTGGGGGGAGGGAAGAAAGGGGGTGGGTACATGACGGATGGCAGGGTACCTTTCCTTTGGTTTGGGTGGACTCTCAAATCCGCTACCTAGGGGTACAACTTCCCACTGACTTTGCGAATCTCTATGACTGTAACATTAAACCGCTTCTTCAACGTACTGTTGATCATCTGCAGAAATGGCATAGTCTGCCTATCTCTTTGAAGGGCCAAGTAGCTCTTTTTAAGATGCTGGAGCTACCCCAATGGATATATGTCCTGTGCCACTTGCCACCATGGGTCATGCATCGAGATTGGATGCAGCTACATGCCCAGCTTAATAAATTCTTATGGAATGGCCAGTGCCCGTGGATTCCACTCACAGCCTTGATAAAACCTGCGGTAGGGGGAGGGGTGAACTTGCCATTCTTTAAGCTTTATAACTTGCTGTGGCTGCTTCATGATACCCTTACGGTGCCTCCATCTGTGCACCAACCTCCTTCATCAATTGTCTTTCTGCCCCCTACCATAGGCTCTATCTGCTGTAGACAATGGCTTGCCACTTACCAGTGGAGTGGCATTACTTGGGATATTTTAGGGCTCTAAGGCAAGCTTGGAGGGTAGTTTGTCAATACTGGGGATACTCATGGCATTACTCTGGCTTAGAAGAGAATGCAGATTTGTCGCTGGTCTGCGTCTGGTGCGTTTAGACTTTGGATGGGACAGGTTCTTTCTCAGGTTTGGGACCTCCAAATGATGGATGTCGATGAGCTGGACTCCTCATCAGGATTACAGGGGAGATATCAACTGCCAGCACATGACTTTTTCTGCTACCTTCAGGCCCAGTACTATATCCACTCAATCCGGACAACTATGACTGGGATGTAATTATACCATGCTATACTTTATTCAGGAAGGATAGGGTAGGAAGAAGGGGAGGGGGAGTGCCATTAAATATGTAAAAAATAATATTAAAGCTATAGAATTACAGGGCTTAAAAGGGAGAGAGAAGGCACTGTGGGTTAAACTAGAAAGAGGGAAAGAGAAATCAATTTACATTGGCGTGATATGGAGACTCTCCTCATAGGGAGAAGATGTGAATGGAGATTTAATAGAAGACATACGCAGCATTGCCAGGAAAGGGGAAGTGCTACTGACAGGTGATTACAATATGTCAGATGTGGATCCGCACATCCTTACTGTGGTGTCATCTAGAAGTAAGAAGATCCTGGGAGAACTATTTAGGCAACTTGTAGCAGAATCCACACGTGAAGGGGCCATACTGAACTTAGTGCTTACCAATGGTGAAAGTATTTCTGATGTTATAGTGGGAGATCATCTCACATCCAGTGATCACCAGATGGTGTGGTTCAGTATTAGGACTAGGACTGATAAAATTCATTCAAAAATGAGAGTCTTAGACTTTAGGAAAGCAAACTTTGCCAAGATGGGTCAATACCTCAAGCAGGGCCGGATTTACCTATACGCCATGTACGCCATGGCGTAGGGCCCACAGCCGGCAGGGGCCCACAAAAAAAGAACAAGTAAATTTTTTTAAAATACAATTTAAAAAAAAAAACCTGGTGGCTGCCGCCGCGGGGCCCCCTCTGCTGCCGCGGCAGCACCGATTGACCCGCGGGGGCCCCGTCTACAAGCTGAAGCCGTCGGGTCGGGTCGTTCCTCCCTCCCTCCCTCCCTCCGTGCAGGCTGCAGGCTGTGAGAGACGCGAAAGGAGAGTGGGCTTAACAGAGACGCGAGGAGACGCTCTCTCTTTGCGTCTCTCACAGCCTGCAGCCTGCACGGAGGGAGGGAGGGAGGGAGGGAGGGAGGAACGAACGAACCGAACCGACGGCTTCAGCTTGTAGATGGGGCCCCCGCGGGTCAGTCCGTGCTGCCGCGGCAGCAGAGGGGGCCCCGCGGCGGCAGCCACCAGGTTTTTTTTTAAAATTAAATTTTACTTTAGGCCGACCGGGGGGGGGGGGGGAGGGCTGGTAATGGGCTATGGGGGGGGGGGGGTAGGACTGGTAATGGGCTATTGGGGGGGCTGGGGCTGGAAATGGGCTGGGGGGGTAGGGCTGGTAATGGGCTATGGGGGGGGTAGGACTGGTAATGGGCTATTGGGGGGGCTGGGGCTGGAAATGGGCTGGGGGGATAGGGCTGGTAATGGGCTATGGGGGGGTAGGACTGGTAATGGGCTATTGGGGGGCTGGGGCTGGAAATGGGCTGGGGGGGGGTTAAGGCTAGAGGTGGGCTGATGGGGTTAGGACTGGTAATGGACTGTGGGCTGTTGGGGGGGCTTAGAACTGGCAATGGGCTTTGGGGGGGGTTTAAGACTGATAATGGGCTGTGGGCTGATGGGGGCTGTCTGGTAATGGGCTATGGGGGGGGCTAGGACTGGAAATGGGCTGGGGGGTTAAGACTGGAGGTGGGCTGATGGGGTTAGGACTGGTAATGGGCTGTTGGGGGGGTTTAAAACTGGTAATGGGCTTTGGGGGGGTTAAGACTGGTAATGGGCTGTGGGTTGATGGGGGTTGTCTGGTAATGGGCTATGGGGGGCTAGGACTGGAAATGGGCTGGGGGGTTAAAACTGGAGGTGGGATGATGGGGTTAGGACTGGTAATGGGCTGTGGGCTGATGGGGGGGGTAGGACTGGCAATGGGCTATGGGGGGCTGACTGGAAATGGGTTGATGGGGTTAGGACTGGAAGTGGGCTGATGGGGGGTTAGGACTGGTAATGGGTTATAGGGGGGGCTTAAACTGAAAATGGGGTGATGGGTTAAGGACTGTAAGTGGGTTGATGGGGGGCTAGGACTGGTATTGGGTTGGGGGGTTGCTAGGACTGGAAATGGGCTGATGGATGGCTAGGACTGGAAATGGGCTGATGCAGGGACTAGAAGGGAATGGATGCTGGGTGAGGCTGGAACTAGAAGGGAGCTGATGTTGGGGGAGGATTAGAATGGGATGGGGCTGGAAGAGTAAAATGGAGAAGGGAAAAATATTTTGTGTGGGAGGGATAAAAAATCTACAATTGGCCGGGTATTGGGAGAGTAAGTGGGGATTGAGGATGGAGGGGTAAAATTTGAGTGGATGAAATAGGAATGAGGAAAGAGCAAAAGGAGAAAGATTAGTATGTTAAAGCAGATGTAGAGAGAGAATGGAAAAAAATCTAGAAGAGAGAAGAAAGGACAAATGGACAGCAGACGATGGAGAGTTAGCAGAAGACACGAAGAAACCAGAAGAAAGTGGCTGGAGCAATTGCAGCTGAAAAAAATGCACAAAAGGTAGAAAAATATCTCTTTATTTTGAATTTATTAATTGGAATATGTCAGCTCTGGTAAATGTGCATCATTAACGTCTGCGCTTTGTTTAGTACAAGAGCAAATTAATGTATAGTTTTATTTCTACAGTGTTGTACATTCCAAGTTTGGCTTTTGGGATTCCCAGTTTAATTATTGTCTTCCTGTTTCTAAATTGTGATTACTTGTTTGGTGATGGTCTATGTTCTGCATGTGTAACTGAGCTGAGGTGTTCTGTTTATATAATTCCTATTTGACATTGCCACTTGTTCTCTTTCCCCAGTAGGTCATGTATTGTTGTTCTCTGAAATGTATTGGTTTAATATTTGCAGTGTTGCCTTTTGATTGGTAGAGTATGGTGCTTTGTGAGTCCTGGTAGTGCTGTTAGGATACGGCGGGTTTACTATGGGTTCTAAATGGGCAGTGTTTGTAGTAGTTCCTAATGTGTCTGGCAGTTGGCACTGGATTATAGTAATGTAGAAATCTTTTAGTCTTTCTTTATCCATACACTCATTAAGAGGCACGTTTACTAAAAGTTAGTATATGGTAACATTATGCAAATATTTATGCAAATGAGGCCCCTTATGCAAATGAGGCCCCGCACCCCCCTTGGGCCGCCCCTGCTGGGGGCCCACAATTTTTGTTGGCGTAGGGCCTCACTCAAGGTAAATCCGGCCCTGACCTCAAGGAGTCATTAGGAGGATGGGAACAGCTGGGGGATGTAGAAAAGCAATGGATAAAACTGAAAGGAGATATTTTAAGGGCAACCAACCTTTTTGTTAGAAAGTTAAAAGGAAAAGGAGGCTGCTATGGTTCTCAAAAGAAGTAGCTGAAAAAGTGAAGAAAAAGGGGGAGACCTTCATGAAATACAAGAGATCACAGAGAGAGGAGGACAGGCATTTATTTTTGAAAAAACTTAGAGAAGCTAGCAAAGTAGTCAGGAAAGCAAAAATACAAAAAGAAGAAGAAATAACCAATGCAATAAAATGGGGGGATAAGACATTTTTCAGATATGTTAGTGAGAGGAGGAAAAGCAAAGATGGTATTGTCAGACTCAAGGGTGAATGAGAAGAATATGTAGAAGCTGATGAGGATAAAGCGGAATTGCTTAACAGATGAAGGGCCAGGAGCAGGGCTTCAGAAAACACCCATAAATAGGAACAGAAGCGAGGGGTATCTCAAATGATTTTCAGCAGACTGTGTTCGTGAGGAACTAGCTAAACCAAAAGTAGACAAAGCAATGGGACTGGATGGGATACATCCAAGAATACTGAAGGAACTTGGGGACATTCTAGCAGCTTCACTGACTGACCTATTAAATGCCTCTTTGGAGTTGGGAGTGGTGCCAGAGGACTGGAGAGAGGCACATGTGGTCCCTTTACACAAAAGCGGAAGTAAGGATGTGGTTGAAAACTACAGGCTGGTTAGTCTATCCTCTGTGGTGAGTAAGTTATTAGAAATGCTGCTGACAGAGAGCATAGTGAGGTTTCTGGATACCAATGGATTGCAGGATCTAAGGCAGCATGGATTTACTAGAGGCAGGCCTTCTCAGACAAATCTGATTGATTTCTTTGAATGGGTGACCAGGGAGTTGGACCGAGGAAGAGCCCTAGATGTGGTGTACTTGGATTTCAGTAAAGCCTTTGACACTGTTCCGCACAGACAACTTCTAAACAAACTGAGTACCCTAGGGTTGGATCCTAAACTTACTGATTGGGTTAGAAATTGGTTGAGTGGGAGGCGACAAAGGGTACAGCTTACTCTGAGGAGAAGGAGGTGTGTTGCAGGGATCTGTCTTTGGTCCGATTCTTTTTTACATCTTTGTTAGTGATATTGCAGAAGGGCTGTCGGGTAAGGTTTGCCTCTTTACAGATGATACCAAAATCTGCAATAGAGTAGACACCCAGGAAGTAATAGATAACATGAGGAGGGATCTAGCTAAGCTTGAAGAATGGTCAAGAATTTAGAAACTGAGATTTAATGTTAAAAAATGCAGGGTCATGCATTTGGGCTGCAAAACTCCAAGGGAGCATTACAGTATAGGCGGTAAAGTACTTCTGTCCACAAAAGAAGAGAGGGACCTGGATGTGATTGTGTCTGACGATCTTAAAGTAGCTAAACAGGTAGGAAAGGTGATGGCAAAAACTAGAAGGATGCTGAGTACATAGGGAGAGGAGTGGCCAGCAGATAAAAGGAGGTGATAGTGCCTCTGTATAACTCTTTGGTGTGACCTCATTTGGAGTATTGTGTGCAATCTGGAGACCGCACTTTCAAAAGAATATAGACAGGTTGGAGTCGGTGCAGAGGGTGGCTACTGAAATGGTTAGTGGTCTTTGTTATTAAGCATATGAGTACAGACCTAAGGATCTTAATAAGTATACTTTAGAGGAAAGGCGTATAGAGGAGATATGATAGATACGTTTAAATACCTCCGTAGCATAAATGCACAGGAAGATAGTCTCTTTTGCTTGAAAACAAGCTCTGCTAAGAGGGGACATATGATGAGGATGAAAGGGGATAGATTCAGGAGTAATATGCGAAAATATGTCTTTATGGAAAGAGTGGTAGATGCGTGGAATAGTCTCCCAGTGGAGGTGGTAGAGATGAGGACAGTATCTGAATTCAAAAAAGCATGGGGCAAACCCAGAGGATCTCCAAAGGAAAAAAGAGGACTATTGTAGTAGTTCATATGGAAGGGCAGACTAGCTAGAAACATGACGTCAGAAAAAGATCACATGGTCTGTGTTTCAATCTCGCTCCAGGAAATGGGTACATTGCCATCTTTGCTAGGTGACCCTTGGTTTTGAATATGTGTTATTGTATTGTATCCTGCCTTGCCCCTTTGGAAGGACAGATCTGTTATGTAAGACATGAACTGCAGTAGAACCAACATCATATCAATGCAGGTGTACATACAGACCTTACAAGATGTCTCTCATTTTCACCTGCCTAACATACCTCACCAGACAAGTATGGCACAGAGCCTGCAGAGAGCTATACTGACATATGCATATCCCATGTCAAGGCCTCATGCATCCTGCCAATGACCACATATATAAACATGAAGTAATAGACCCATATTCAGTAATAGACCCAATAAACAGCCGAATCAGATACAAAATTATCCTAACAACCTTTAAACTCATAAAGGACATAGCCCCCTCACACCTATCCACACTACTGCATTCACCAACCGAAGCTAGATCACACAGACAAAACGCAGCCCACTCCCTTATCACACCAAAAGCTTTCAGGAAGACAAAGAAAACCACTAGCTCCAGAGCATTCACATTCACTGCCCCTACGCTCTGGAACGACCTCCCTATAGACCTTCGCCTCATAAAAGACCTCTCTCAGTTCAGGAAAGAACTAAAAACTTACCTATTTACTGAACACTTTGAAATCCCATATTCCCCCAAAACACCTCCATAACAACCATGGACTTACACGCACCAAACCCCCATACCCAAAACTAAATAACTCCAACCCCCTGTCTGCCACCCCCACACACACTCCCGACTTACGACAAAAAAAGGAAATAAATTCCAATACCTAACTACACATGCTCTTCACACAACACTCAACCACTGTAAATATCCAATGTAAATAATTTAATGGTTGTTTGTATTATTAATATCTCATAAAGTTGAAGTTTATTGTTCAATATAAATAGTTGAACCTGACCGTTCAATGTAAATAGTTGAATCCGATTGTTCAATGTAAATGTATACAACTGTGTACAATTGTTAAGATGTTTCATGTAAACCGCCCTTGATCACTGGAAGGGGCGGTATAGAAGAAAATAGATAAATAAATAAATAAAAATATTCCCGCAGGCCAGCTCTGTGATACCAAACCCATGGCACTGTGTGTGAGATGGAAGGGTCATGGTTTCAAGAGCAGCCTATGGAGCAGGAATATTTCCAGGTGTGTTTCCTTTAACCTATATTTCCATCGCTGCATGTGCAGGTTCGACTCTCACCATCTTTTCCAGCAGCTCCTCTGCCTACCATCACTCTCACATGTTTCTGCAAAGTCCTTACACAATCCAGCCCCTAGGATAGTGAGTAGCTGCAGCAACACTGGCTGTAGAGCATCGTGTGCTAATAGCATGCACACTGGGAGCTGGCAATGCCATAATGCCCACGCATAAAAGGAGCCATTGGATCTCCCTGGCTTCCCCTTCCATTGAGAGCCCATGCCTGTGTAAAGTCCCTGTCCTCTCCAGCCTCTCAGACAGTGAGAATCTGCAGCAACACTGGCTGTATATCCTCATGCGATGCCATTATGCACTAATAACGCGCACACACTGAGCGGGCGTTGCACATGTAGTACTGAATGTCCAGTGCTGCCTATACTGCATTTGTACTGCTGCAAGTAAGGCACACGTGCAGTAGGCCACAGGCTCCAGATGCCCCAGAGGCTTGGTCCAATCCTGGGTTTAACCCATTGCACAGAGAGGCATGTAGTTCTGATATGTCTATTGCACTCCCTAATAATATCCAGACTACATGTCCCTGTATGTAGTGGGATGAACTCAAGACTGAAAAAAATCTTGCAGGCACATCTTGAGCCAGCTCCAAACCCAACAGTTTAGTGCCGTGTGAGAAATGTCTGGTACATAGAGTGTTCATGTTTCTCCAGGCATTTGAGGCTGTACGAGCCAGTCCAGATTTTAATGTTATAGAACGCAGACACCCTTTGGTGGTGAGTCTGGGCAAGTCTAACCTGGACTGGCCGGGTCTGTTGCAACTGAGTTGCAGGCAGCTGAGAACCCAAGTCATGATGTACGATGTGATTTGTAGCGCCAGAGCCACTGGGTAACATCATGTCATAAACACGCCATAGTGCCTTGCACCACCAATGTAAAACATGCATCGGCACCTCTGCTCCATCCAGGAACAGGCAAACATGGCAACTCTGCATGTGCTTATGCACTGAGCAGAGTTGGTTGCATGCATCCCCTGCTGAGCACTAGTGCACATGAACTGGTGGGAAAGATTGACAGGAGGGTCACAGTTAGAGGGGACAGCTAGCGACAGTACGAATGCTGCTATCCTTGACTGCAGATCTGCCAAGTTGGCAAGTTTCCGGAGTGTGCATGTTTGCCAGTTCAAGTTTTTCGTTTGCAGTGTAGTGCACTATGATATCAGTAGATCCTGATGATACCCATTGTAATCAGTGTTGCAGAGCCCAGAATGCATCAGGGTCAGAGGTCCAGGAAGGGCTGAAAGTCTAACAACTGAAACTGGGTGACTTGCAAACTCAGACACTGCATTCGAGACATGGAGTTGCCAAGTGACCCAGTCCCATGAGGGAGATGTTTAGTCAGGCCAGGGTATCAGACAATCCCACTATGATCCATGATGGAGTCAAATACACTGTTGTAAAAGTGTAAAATCAGGGACCGAAAGTCCCAGATAATGGTGTGCAGCATATTTGCAACCAGTACTGTCATCAACTCTGACCCCTGCAGATGGGTAATGTGGCAGCACTTTTGCTGGTGTCACAGAGTTGCCAAGTTGCGCAGGTCCACAAGTGAGATTGTGATCCAGGCCAGGATTTGTGACATCCTGATGCATTAGAGGATGTGCAGTACTGATTCCAGTGGCTTAAACAAGAAAGGACAGGTACCATGTTGCATTGTAATGCTGATTTAAAACCTGACCTGGCAAAAACATCTCACTGCTGGAACTGGGTAAAGTGGCAACTCTGCGGGTATGTTGGCAACTCTGTGCTTGGGGTCATTACCCAGCTGTTTTATGCAGCATGGTCTATGTGGTTAGAGCTGTGACATCTTTGATTCACAGAGTTAGCAAGTTGCTCAGTGTCAGGAGTGAGATATTTCCCCTATTCTGGTTGGATATCTGCATTGCAGTGCAGTATGGTAGTTACTTACTGTTATTACCATTGAAATATGTGCTACAGATCCCATAATGTATCAAAATGATACTCTCAGGAAGCCAAGACTGGCTTATTATCTCAATCCTGGAACCTGGTCACTTGGCTACTCTGCATTCAGTGCTGCATTCCCATAATGCATCACATGTGAGGCTCAGAAAGCCTGGACTGGCTGTGGACTCTCCTGGCTGAGGCAAGGTCACATTGTGATGGAGGTATGTAGGTAGGGGACATGCGATGACAATGGATAAAATGGTGAAAACGTGCGTTCACAGTGGCAGTGGGCGTTCCGAATGCACGTTATGGCTCCGCATGATGTCTGACATCGTGAACGTGGAACCTGACGTTAAGAGCAATAATGACTTGGTACTCCAGGAAGCCGCATTTTTCAGGCACTGACCACCACCCATTAGCTACCCTCATCGCCACCAAGCAGGACCTCCGGTTTCACAGTTCTGGAGCACAGCACAACATGGAGGAGTGGAGGAGTGGCCTAGTGGTTGGGGCAAGGTACTTCGGGCCGGAAGGTCGGGGGTTCAAATCCCACTAGAGGACAGCAACCTTGGGCCGGAAGGACTGGGGCTTCTAGTCCCACAGGTGCTCCTTGTGGTCTTGGGCAAGCCACTTAACCCTCCATAGCCCATGTTCCCTGTAAAATAGTTCTCTGTGTGCTGTGCTTTCCTGTCTAATCAATGTGTTTATACCTCAAAAATTTCCTGTCATGATTTGACAATTTCCAATCTGTAATCAAACCGCTGCTGATCGCTGGAAGTAGCGGTATACAAATGTATACTAAATAAATAAATAAAATAAATAACATGGGGCGGATGGCCAGGGCCTGGCAGTGCATGCTGTGACAAATCAATCAAAGTGCAGATTACCCCAAAGCGGTAAGTACCTGCATACAACAGGCCTTGCCAGAGTAGCCCAGGGACCCAGTTCCAGGAGGGAGGATCGCTGACAGTTTTGGTTTTAGAATAGCATTGCAATGCCTTATTGGATTTGTGACCCATGATCTCATCCATTTGGATTCAGTGTTGCAGCTCCCCTAATGCACCAGAATGAGCTTGTCAGAAATCTCAACATGGCTTAAAGTTGTACTCCTGGAACTTGGTAACTGGGTAACTCTGGATAGATGCTGCTGGATATGGGTGATGCACACACACCTCACACACACCATGCATATGATGGAGTTGCCAGGTTAGCCAATTCCATGATAGAGATTTTAGCCCAGTCCTGGCTTTAAAATTATCTCATCCACATGCATCATGGGACCTGCAGTACTGATTCCAATGAGTGCAATCAATCTTGTCATGCTGTGAGAGCTTGTGTGCATCAGTGATGCTGAGAAATAAGCTATCAGTAGCTTAGCTACTGGCAGGGTCTCCCAAGATAGACAGGTCTCAGCTGAGATGCCAGACTAAGACAAACCACCCATCTGGGCAGCAGCAGAATGGGAAGTTGTTGTAAGCGGAGGATCATATTTCTGTGACAAATGCATCAACACTGGAATTAGCTGTGCAGAAGAAAGGCTTGGCAAATCTACTTCTGTTTCTTGCCTTGAAAACCCAATGGATAGTCACAAAACAAATTGCACTATAGTGCTGGAAGATGAGACCCCCAGGTTGGAAGGCACTCAAATGGCTACTGGGGATGAGCCGAAGATTTCTCAGAGTAAAGCCAGCATTTATGATGTGGTTGGATCTACTGATGTAGCTGTGCATGAAAAGAGAGTCAGAAGTTGCAAAGATATCTTACCTATTGGGACATGGAATGTACGAAGCATGAACCAAGGAAAGTTGGAGGTGGTCAAGAATGAAATGGAACGTGCACAGTTCAATTTGTTGGGTGTCAGTGAACTGAAATGGCTGGCTTTGGGCACTTTGCATCTGATGATCATATGGTTTACTATGAAAGATAAAGAGGAAATGGTGTTGCATTTATAGTTAAGAAGAAGCTTGCAAGAACTGTAGTGAAATAAAGTGCAGTCAGTGAACGCTCAATTTCTATTCGTCTACGAAGAAAGCCCACCAACACAACTATAATTCAGGTATATGCTCCAACAGCTGCAGAAGAGGAAGATTTTGATGAGTTCTATGAACAAGTACAAGCTGAAATTGACAGAACATGCAACAGGATATCCTAATAATCATGGATGACTGGAACGCAAAAGTTGGCAACAAAGAAGAAGTCAAAGTGGTTGCAAAATATGGACTTGGCAACAGAAATGAAGCTGGAGAAAGACTGGTAGAATTCTGCAAGACCAATGATCTATTCATCTCAAAAACCTTCTTCCAGCAACACAAGCACCGACTGTACATGTGGACTTCACCCAATGGATTGTACAGAAATCAAATTGATTACATCTGTGGAAGACAACGATGGAAAAGCTTGATAACATCAACAAATACAAAACCTGGAGCTGACTGTGGCACAGATCACCAACTACTAGTATGCAAACTCAAGCTAAAGTTGAAAAAGAGCAAGCCATTCATGAATGTAGCAAAATATGACCTTGAGAATATACCACTGGAATTTAAAGACTGCCTGAAAAATTGATTTGCTGCTTTAGATACAAATGACAGAGTTCCAGAAGAGTTATGAGATGATATCAAGAAGGTTGTGTTGGAAGAATACAATAAGTCTCTATATAAGGTGAAAAAAGCAAAAACAGCCAAAATGGATGACCGAAGAAACTCTAAAAATTGTCCAGAAACACAGAGAAGCTAAAGCCAGAGGAGAAAGAGAGACAATCGCAGAACTCAACAGAGATTTCCAACATGCAGCAAGACAAGACAAGAAAAAGTACTACAATGCACATGCAAGGAAATATAATCAGAAGCTATTAGAGGAAGAACAAGATTGGCTTTTCTAAATCTACAAGAGTTAAAGAAAATATTCCAGCCTCAAATTGGAATGCTATAAGATGCTCAAGGATCCATGTTAAATGATGCTGAAAAGATCAAGAAAAGGTGGAAAGAATATACAGAGTCGTTATACTATAAAGATCAAGTAGACCAATAGCTGTTTCAACCTATACCTTATGATCAGGAATCTTTGGTGATGAAAGAAGAAATCAAAGCAGCATTGAAAGCCTTATCAAAGAACAAAGCACTGGGCATTGATGGTATTCCCATTGAGGTATTACAGCAATCAGATGAAGCTGTTACCATACTTACAAGGTTCTGCCAGGAAATTTGGAAGACAAATTCATGACCAACTGACTGGAAAAGATCTGTGTTTATACCAATACTGAAGAAAGGTGACCCAACTGACTGGAAATTATCACACAATCGCTCTGATCCCACATGCCAGCAAGATTCTACTCAAGATCATTCAGCAGAGACCACAACCATACCTGGAACGAGAACTGCCTGAAGTGTAAGCAGGGTTCAGGAAAGGGTGAGGAACGAGAGACATTATCGCAGATGTGAGATAGATCTTTGAAAAGACAAAAGAATACCAAAAGGATATCCATATATGTTTTATTCTCTACAGCAAGGCTGTTGACTGTGTAAACCATGAGAAACTCTGGGCCACATTAAGAAGCATGGGTATATCAGATTGTTCTCTTGCACTTGCATTGAAATCCCCTATCAGTAGCACTTCCCCATTCCTAGAAATGCTGCGTATGTCTTCAATTAACTCTCTGTCCACCTCTTCCTCTTGTGAGGGAGGTCTGTATAGCACTCCAATGCAAATAGATTTCTCTTTCCCTCTTTCTAGTTTACCCCACAGTGCCTTCCCTCTCCCTTTTAAGATCTGTAATTCCAAAGCTTTAATATTTTTTACATATAGTACCACTCCTCCTCCCCTTCTTCCTACCCTGTCCTTTCTGAATAAAGTATAGCCTGGTATAGTTACATCCCAGTCATGGTTTTCTGTGAACCAAGTTTCTGTAACTGCCACTAAATTCAAGTCAGCCACTCCCATCAAAGCTTCAACATCAGGGATCTTATTTCCCATGCTACGGGCATTTATACACACTGCTTTCCATATGTTACCCCTGTTACCCATTTCCATAAAGGTATTTAATGTTTCACTTACCTGGGGGCTTTCTTCACCCATCCCCAGCGAATCTAGTTTAAAGCCCTCTTCACTAGATTAGCCACTCTACTACTGAAGACAAAGATCCTAACAACTAGCAAAATGAATAAGTTCATCGTTGATGGAGAAGAAATTGAAATAGTGAACAACTTTAACCTACTTGGATCAATTATCAATAAAGAAGAAACAAGCAGTGAAGAAATCCGATGACGCATTGCTCTTGGCAGAATTTCTATGAACGACCTAGATAAGATTCTCAAGATAAGAGATGTCTCTCTCCATACAAAGATTTGACTTGTTCAAGCCATGGCATTTTCAATAACGTCATATGGATGTGAAAGTTGGACAGTGAAAAAGATAGACAGAAAGAAAATTAATGCCTTTGAATTATGGTGCTGGTGATGAATACTGTGTATACCATGGACTGCCCGAAGAACAAACCAGTCAGTACTACAGCAGATTAAACCTAAGCTTGCTTTAGAAGCTCAGATGACAAGACTTTGACTTTCATACTTAGGACACATCACACAAAGAGATAGATCATTAGAGAAAGACATCATGCTTGGCAAGGTAGAAGGTCAACACAAAAGAGGAAGACCAGCAATTAGATGGATCAATACAATAACAGCAGCTATGGGTGCAGTCTGTCAACAATGAGACGCCTGACTGAAGATCGAACACAATTTAGGACAACTATCCATGAGTCGACACTGACTTGATGGCACTTAACAACAACAATGATGACAACAACAACAACAACACAATCAAGGACTACAAATATCATACTGCATTGCTATGTAAATTTCAAAGCAGAACAGGCAAAATATCTCACCTCTGGAACTGGGTAACTCGGCAACTCTGTGATGTTAAATATATACCTACCTATTTAACCTAAAGGGGTATAAACATATGTTATGGCATTAGATATGTCCATGTGTCAGAGGTGATCTGTATGAATAGATATGCAGTGCGGTTCACCCAGAACTGGATCACAGCTTTCAGGTGCATCTGGAGACAGTGGCCATCCCCAGCAGCCCTGAATGCGCGGATGGAACAAAGGAGTGGGCTACTTCATGATGAGGCTACAGAGATGCCCTGTTGGGCCTTGCTGGCATTACACTATGCCTGACCATGTTTTCTAGGGCCGATAAGTAGCAGAGCTGCCAAATGATCTAGTTCCAAGAGTGGGTTTGGGAGCTACTCCTGACTTAGTGAAAATATCACACAGATAGATTATGGTACCTGTGACAGTGAATTCTTGGGTGAGAGACACAACTAAAATATCTTATACTTCCTCAGAGTCAGAATGTATGGCCCAAAATGGAGCAAATGTTCAATCTCGTGGATATGCCTAGAGCTGCAGAGTTATCCTGTTCCAGAAATGAGATTGGACAACAGTCCAGGATGTGTAACAATGTGTGCCTTGTGCATTATGGGACATGCAGGGCTGAATCATATGCGTAACATAAGCCACAAACATAACATACTATGTAGCCAGCCACATTAAAAACTAAATGTGTCCAGAGATTTCACTCCTGTAATTGTGTAACATAACCTCATAAATCAGGATACACGTGGTTGCTTTTAGTATGACTCGAACAAAGGGATGATGTTGTCGCTTCTAGGTTCATGCAGGGCACATCTGCTGATACTTACACTTTGGCTCCACGTCATCAGGGTGACCATCATGCACAGTCACACATGCAGTTATGCTGCTGTGCATATAGGAAAAGGCAGGTCCGGCTGTACTTGTGGATGGTGACCTGGGATGCTCTGCCAGGCTAAATTGTTGGGAAGAGGCAAATGAGAAAGTGTCAAAAACTGTGCAAACACCACAAAGTAAAAACAAAATTATTTTTTTAAAAAAGCTCCAACTTAGTTTTTTGTAGCAAAAACCCACACCTCAAAGGTTTTTGGAAGGAATGTAGATTGAATCCATTCAGAAAATCCACCCTTCTCTGAATAAACAGCAACACAGAACCATATTTTGAGCTCAGACTATTTCCATGAGCTCTGCATCTATCATCAAATGGTCCATCTGATCTCTCACAGGTTTTTTGCTACAAATGTAGTTGAAAAAGGTTTTATCTTGCATTTTTGCTTCCACAGCAAACTTTTTTTTTCAAATTCTCTCTTTGTCTGCCTTATCAATGCCTTGCATCTAACTTGCCAGTGCTTATGTTGTTTCCCATTTTCGTCATTTGGTTCCTTTTTCCATTTTCTGAAACATGCTTTTTTGGCTACAACAGCCTTTCTGACCTCACCTTTAAACCATGCTGGCAGTTTTTTGGACCCTTCCACTTTTCCTAAAGCATGAAATACAGCTGGTCTGGGAATCCGAGATAATATTTCTAAACAACGCCATTGCTTGATGTAAATCTTTAACCTTTGCAGCTGCTCCTTTTAGCTTTTTCTTAGCTATTGTCCTCATTTTATCATAGTCTCCCTTTTGAAAGTTAAAAGGTAGCACTGTGGATTTTCTTTCCAACCTTCCTCCATGTATTAAATCAAATGTGCTCAGGCTATGATCACTATTGCCATGTGGCCCCAACACCCTTATCTCTTGCACCAGATCTTGTGTTCCACTAAGGACTAGGTCCAAAATGGCTTCTCCTCTTGTCAGTTCATGAACCAGCTGCTCCAAGAAGCAGTCATCTATTTCATCTAGAAACATTATCTCCCTGGCATGTCCTGTCATGACACTGACCCAGTTGATACTGGGATAATTGAAATCACCCATTATTATTACTGTGTTGTAATTTTTGTTAGCTTTCCTGATTTCTTTGAGCATTTCATCATCCATTTGTTCATTCTGGCCAGGCGGTTGGTAGTACACCTTCACTGCTATCGCCTTCCCCTTTTTATATGGAATTTCAATCCATAGAGATTTTACAGTGTATTTTGTTTCCTGTAGTACTTTAATCCTGCATGACTCAATGCCCTCTCTAGCATAGAGTGCAACCCCTCCACCAATTTGATCTACTCTATCATTGCGATAAATTTGTATCCAGGTATCACAGTGTCCCACTGGTTGTCCTCCTTCCACCATGTCTCTGAGATACCAATCATATCTAATTTTTCATTTAGTGCTATATATATGTTAACTCTCCCATCTTGTTTTTTAGACTTCTAACATTTACATACAAGCATTTTAGAGGTTGTATCTTATTCATGTTAATCTCGTTATCGGTAGGCATGGATAATTTGGAATCTTTAAACTCTGTCTGCTCTGTACTTAAGGGCAGTTTGGTTACTTCTCCCTTTATTGGAACCTCTCTGTTGATATGCCCTAACTTCAGTCTTTTGCTAACATCATTCAAGGATCCTTATTCCAAACCGTGTGCTCTTGGGTGACTGTTGGCTTTCCCCTCTTATTTAGTTTAAAAGCTGCTCTATCTCCTTTTTAAAGGGTATTGAGAGTAGCCTGGTTCCATCCCACTTAAGGTAAATCCCATCCCTTTGGAAAAGCCCCTCCTTTCTCCAGAATGTTGCCCAGTTGCTAACAAATCCAAAACCCTCTTCCTTGCACCATTGTCTCATCCACACATTGAGACTCTGGAGCTTTGCCTGCCTTTTGGGTCCTGCCTGTGGAACGGGAAGCATTTCTGGGAATGCTACTCTGGAAGTTCTGGATTTCAACTTCCTACCTAAAAGCCTAAATTTGGCCTCCAGAACCTCCCTACCACACTTCCCTATGTCATTAGTACAAACATGTACCAAGACAGAAAACGCCTCCCCAGCACTATCTAAAACCTTGTGTAGGTTGCACATGAGGTCTGCTACCTTCGTACAAGGCAGGTAGGTTACCAGGCAATCCTCACATCCACCAGCCACCCAGCTATCTACATGTCTAATGATCAAATCACCAACTATAACGGCTGTCCCATCCCTTCCCTCATGGGCGCATGGCCTGGAGAAACCTCCTCAGTGTGAGAGGGTTTTAGATCACCTGGAGGACAGGTCCTAGCTACAGGATCATTTCCTGCCACACCAGGGTGATGATGTTTTGTCACGCGACCTCTCTGTTCCATGGCAAAAGGGAGGCTGCCAGACTGAGTAATACTTCCCTGTAGGTCTCATCTATATACCTCTGTGTCTTCCTTATGTCGTCCAAGTCTGCTACTCTAGCCTTCAGAGATCTGACTCGTTCCCTGAGAGCAAAGAGTTCCTTGCTCCTAGTGCACAAGTAAGAACCCTCACCAACTGGGAGAAAAATCATACATGTGACACTCAATGCAAATGACTAGAAAGCCCTATCTCACTGCTGGACTGCTGTCTGCATCTTAGCTTTAAGGTTTTGTGTAGGTATTTAAATTGTTTACATAGTTAGATTTGCTGGGGATACTTATACTAATACAACTGTACCTAATACATTTAATGGACTTTGTTCACCTCAAGATTAATTAATCTCAGATCCTTAATTAATGTATTCCTGATGGGGATAACCAGCCACACCTGAAAGTGAATATGGGCACCTCCTTCCCTTTAATAGATATAAGAGACTATAAAGCTAGGATTACCCCATGGTGGGAGGGAAAGAAGACTTAATAAATGATGGCTTCCTACACAGTGCCCTAACTTATGCTTCTAAGTAAAGTCTTATCAGTTTCTTGTGTGATTCACACAGCCCTTGGTTTGAAGAGGGGGCCTTTCAAATTGCCCCTTTGATCTGTCACTTGCCTTTAGCACCTATTTAAGACACAGATCTTTTGCCTCCTAACTGTAAGGCCTCTTTGTAAAGGTCTCTAGAAACTAGTTTATTTCTTTCTATTCAGAGGCTATTTATTCTACTTATATGCTAAGCTATACTCTTATTTGATTTAAATAAAAAAAGCTTTCTTAAAACAAATTTACCCTATTTTACTTTCTATGCTAAGCTATATTCTGATTAGATTTAAATGAAAAGCTCTCTGGTGGTACTAAGACCTGACTGAGTCAGTAAAAACACTGAATTCTAAAATACACAGATTTAGCAGCTTTAACCCAAAGAATTCCCCTTTTCCCCAAGATTTAGAGTATATTCCAGAAGATAAATACTTACAAGTGCAGATCTATTTCCAGCTGTAGTAGTCCCTTTTGATAGTCCTTCAAGTAAAGCTGTTAGTGTAGCTGGGTTTAAAAATGTTTGGACAAGTTCCTGGAGGAAAGGACCATAAACCATTATTGAAGAGGACCAGAGACATCCACTCCTTACCCCAGGACAAGCATTGTGGAACCTATGTATCTTTCTGGGAACCTGCCAGGTACTTGTGGCCTAGATTGGCCACTGTTAGAAACAGTATACTGGGCTTGATGGACCTTAGTTTGACTCAGTATTGCATTTCTTATGTTCTTATGAGTAAGAGTGACATTAAATTTAGAGTGCAGCATTAGCCCTATCTTGGGACAGAGATATTGTGCCAGTGCATCCAAGAGATTCTCATTGAAAGAAAAGCTTATTGTTGAAATTAAAGGTTTTAGTGCCAAGGATTAAAGTAAACTTGAATGAAAAGAGTTGATGTTAATGCTACAGAAAATAGTGTGACAGCAATTGTAAAGTATGTGGTTACTGTTAAAATTGCAGAACTCGAACTAGCTAAAAATGATTGCATTATTTGATTCTATGTTCTTCAATTGTGCCTTTCCTTCTTTTATTCTACCTCATGACTCTCAATAAAATTCATTTAAGCATTCATTCTCATTGGCTATGGCCTACCTCTCCCCACCCTCAATTAACCTTTATACAGTTGTGGTTAACATTATTGGCAACCTTGCAGTTCAACCCCTTAATGTCCAATATCTCCTAAAAAAAGTGGCCAGTGAAATGGCTTTGGACTATATATGCATACATATTGGATACAAAAAAAATCAAATCAAACAAGATAAATTAAAAAAGGAAATAGTAGCAAACAATATAAAAACTGTGACATTGCCAGGATATGATTATTGGCACCCTTATAAACAATTCAAATCAGTTTGAACAGATGAGCCACATTCCCATCGCAATAAAATTAGACGCACCTGTGATCAATTGTCAGTACTCACATGACTTAAATCAACTAAGGAATGATGGCTCTAATGTTTGAAATGGCCACATTCACTCCCTGTTCCATTTTCACAATGGGGAAGACAAGAGAGCTGCCCAAGACCATCAGGAAAGCCATTATCAACAATCATCAAACTGAAAGAGGTACCAAGGCCATTTCCAAAGACCTTGGGATTCTTGTGTCTACAGTTCGCAATGTTATGAAGAAGTTTTCTTCTCAAGGAACTGTCAAGTACCTCCTAGGATATGGTGGGAAGTGGAAAATTAATCCAATAAGTCTTCAAAGGTTAGTGCGAAGTTTTGGAAAAACACACGTACAACATTCAAAGAGCTTAAGGCTGACCTGGAGCAATCTGGAATGGTGGTTTCAACCTGCACCATACACCGTGCACTAAACAAAGAAGGACTTTGTGATTGAAGGCCAAGAAGGACTCCACTGCTCAAAGACAGACATAAAAAAGCACACCTGATCTTTGCCCAAACCCACCTTGAGAAACCACAGTCCTTCTGGGAAAATGTTCTGTGGGCAGATGAAACCAAACTTGAGTTCTTTGCAATGCAGACCAGCGATATATTTACTGGACAAAGAAATGAAGTTTATAAGGAAAAAAACACCCTTCCTACAGTTAGATATGGTGGAGGTTCCATAATGTTGTGGGGCTCTTTTGCTGCTTCAGGAACCGGAGGCCTGGAACGTATTAAAGGAATCATGAATTCAGAGGACTACCAAGGTATTTTGGCGTGAAATGTACTACCTAGTGTCAGAAAGCTAAGTTTGAGCTGAATGTCATGGGTCCTTCAGCAGGACAATGACCCAAAACATACACTCAAAAGTACAAAAGAATGGTTAAAAAGGTAAAAATGGAGTGTTTTAAACTGGCTAGAAATGACTCCTGATCTCAATCCAATCGAGAACCTTTGGAAAGAGCTGAAATCTGCCATTGGTAAGAGGAATCCTGGAAACATTCATGAGCTGGAACAAATTGCAGTTGAATGGGAGAAACTACCAGCAGACAGATGTACGAAATTTATAGATGGTGACAAAAAACGTTTGGAGGGTATCATCACTGCTAAGGGTTGTGCAACCAAATATTAGTGAAGGGTGCCATTAATCCTGTCCAGGTCATAGGTTGTTTTTTTTCTCAGAAATTACTACAAATCCAAAACATCTCCACAGACATCTCTTTTTTGTTGTACCTTTTAATATACTATTAAAATATTGTGATGACATACAGTTGTAATATTTCCAATTATTTCTCAAAATATTGTACACAACATACTTAAAATGCAAGGGTGCCATTAATGTTGACCACAACTATATTTTGCCATTATTTGTTATTTTTCTTTTACAGCACTAGCCCTATCCTCTACTTTCAGGGAATCATTCGTGGTTCTTCAGTCATGCCACAGAAGGCTAGTGTCTTTTGTGCTCTGCCCCATGAGAAGGTGGTCCAGGATCAGCATACATGAGAGAGATCCGCAGGCGTGCAGGTTTCATTATCAAATAATATCTCACTGACTTGACTTAATAACTCAGTGTCCTTTGTCGTTTTTTTATTTTGCTTCTGTTCTTTGTTCTCTCTCTCATTAGTGCCCATTTTTTCTATTTTAGTTCTCTCTCTTTATGTTTCTTTTATTCACAGTGGATATGTTAATATTTCCCCTACTTTCTTCTTTCTTCTCCTGCATTTCTAGCTCCTTGCCTCTTCTTCCTACTTGACCTTCCTCCTCCTCCTTTTATCTCTTTCTCCTATGCTCTCTCTTCCATTGCTCATTCCTTCCCTCCTCTTTTATTCTCATGGATTCCCATCTTTTCCCCAAATCCGGCATCTTCTCTTTCACACCTCAATGCCTTCTTCCTCACCATGTTTCCTTTCGCCCTCCATTCTATCACCAATCCCATTACTCACTTCCTCCTCAACCCTTTTATCCCACATAAATACAATGAATAGTCCCAATGACATTAAGAGACTCAAGGAAGCTACTTAAATGTTTTATCTGTGGAAAGGGCTTTGATTAATCCCCTCAAAGCAACTCTGGAGGCTTACAAATCTCATGATCCAGTGTGTTTGTATCCAGTTGTTTCTCTGTGCTTAGCATGATTTGCTTCTACTGTGGCAAAGTAACTACCCCATAAAGGCAAGATTGTAAGTTCAAGACCCAACAATGGCCACATCACGACTCAGTGGATCTCGCTGACAGTCACTGACTACCAGTGAAGAAGGGTATAGGTTCAAATCCTGGCAGACCCCCCTCCTCCCCCCCACACTCTTCCAGCTATTCAACAGGTGACTACAGAGAATGTGGGATAATAAGGCATTGGCAGCCAATGTTAGTTTGCTTGTATGTTCTATGCTGATGGGAAAAAGGTTGATTACTATGTTTTAGGGCATGGAGAGATAGCCATAGAGACGTGGAGGCCAATTCAGTGATGTGCGTCCCTGGGCCGTCTGGATGTCCAGACATCTGGATGGCCCGGAGATGCACCCGATTCTGCTTCTGCGGGGGCTAGACAGCCCTGCAGGTGCAGGATCACGGCATATGGCCGGGGTGTCCAGGATGTGCTCTGATTCAGGCATCCCAGACATCCCGACACTTACCCTGCTAATCCAGCCAGGCTCCTGCATGGAGCCGTGGTGCCATGGCATTATGTTGCCATGGCACCGCAGTTCCATGCAGGACCATGATTCCTGGCAGATCCCGAAAAAATACTTTCCCCACAGCCTGAGTCCTGATTGGCCCTACGCCCCCTCACCTTGCTTTGCGGGCCTGGGTCTTGCATTTTCCTCCATCCAGAGGGACTTATTCCAGCTCTGAGGTGGAATAAGTCCCCCAGGCAAATTGCCAACCCCGGAAATACAGGGCTGACCTCTGAATTGGCCCTTTACATCCGGGGTCAGGTTCCCACCCACTGCCCACCCTTGCTCCACCTCTAGCCCGCCCTCTTGCCCGCAGGGAGCTTTGTTGGTTGCATTGGCGCCCCAGCGTTTAGTGGGTCTAGAGGTCCAGATCGGATGTCCAGACCCGCTAAACGTTGCTCAGAATCTACCCCATAATATATTGTGATGATGAGAGCGGCCAAGAACAGGTGGAGATAGAAGAAAACCATGTTTCTGCCTTTAAAACAAGTGACAGACAAGCTGTGCACAGAGCTTGCAGAGCAGGAAAGAAAAAAAATCCTGTCTCTGCTGAGGCTAAGCCACGCCCAGACTCTGAAGTGGGGGCAGGCTTAGATACTGATTGGAAAGGCCTGTGCGAAGGCCAGGTGTGGCAGGGAAGAAACGGTTTTTAAAGCCTCTCTGACCAGAGAGGGAGAAAGGAAGGGAGAGTCACTTCCACAGGAGAAGGAGAGATCCTGGAGCAAGGGGATTCCAGTGGGAAGAGATATCCCAGAGCCCTGGGAGATCCTGGAGAGGAAGAAGGATTCCAGGAAGGCTTTCAGGAGAGATCTCATGAGAGAAGGAGTGGAGAAAGGCACAAGAAGTCTGACTTCCAGAAGCTGAAAGAGGTCAGTAGAAAAGGAAGCAGTGGATGTCTGAGAAATGCTCCTAGAAGTGAAGCCAACAGATGTATAGCTGAACAGCTTACAGATGAACAGGAACTGTTTGCAACAGTTAGTGTACAAGAGCCAGACCTGAGCCCTATAACTGCCAGAAGGTGGGTGGAGACGCTTGAGAGTGGAAAAAGCCAAACCCCAGCAGTGAGCAGAGCAGCTGAGCTAAAAACACTAGAAACATTAGCACAAGTGTTCCCTGAGAGAAAGGCTTATTCTCCCAAAGTAACTGTGCCCAATCAGAAAGATTTGCTGTGGAGCCAGTTTCAAAAGTTCCTACAAGACAGAGAAGCTGAGGAAGCTTTTAAGACTGTAGAAGGCAATGAGCATTCTTTAGCCCAGGAGGAAATGCAGGTCAATTCTTATGTGCCAGAGTCTGACCTAGGAATCTCTCCAATGGATTGCTCATTCTGTTTAAAAGAAGACTGAGCCTTACTAAGCAGAGCTGAGAAAGAGTGAGAAGCTGTATTGTGCATAACTCTGTAACTGCTAATAGTCTTCCAAAGCCAAGGATGTGTTTTACCAAGTAAGAGTTTTCTTCTAAAGCAAAGAAGCTGTGTGTTACCAGAAGTTTGTTTGAACTGGGAAAACAACAGTTGTGCAAAAAGCTGTGTTATCAGAAGTTTGTTTAATAGGGAAAACAACAGTTGTGCCAAGAAGAAAGTTTATCTTTTGTTTGAAACAGATACAAGGAGCTGTGCTGAGTACTGTTTTGTTTAATGAAAAACAGCTGCTAAGGTTAGCAGGACTTTTGGTTTCCTTTACCTCAGTTGCCAGTTATCTTCTGTTATCCTTTGTGTTGGAGAAGTATCCTAATGCCTTGTGTTTGAATTTTAATGCCTTGGAAATCCCCATAGAAAAATAAATATTCTTGTATGCCTTACCAACGGTCTCACACTACATTTTGTCCTTGCTCAAGAAAAGCCTAACTACAAGTCCCAGAATTCCACTGGGGACAGTCAGAAAAGCTTTATTTAAGGACATTACAAGGCAGCCCTATGCCTGTAAGCCCTAGGGCCCAGGCTAGGGTCCCACAATATACAGGAGTAGCCTAGTGGTTAGAGCAGAAGCCTGGTGACCAAGAGACCAGGGTTCAATTTTCACTAGCCCTCCTTGTGGCCTTAGGCAAGTCATTTAACCCTCCATTGCCTCAGGCCTGGCAAGCTACTTTTGGTCACGCCTTACCAAGATAACCCAGGGGCTGCTGAGTCACCAGGAGTCAGCATTGACTTGATGGCACACACACACATATAAGTAGCAGAACTTACACATCGAAGAGATAGAGTTTTATCAGAATTCAAGAAAGCATGGGACAAACACAGAAGATCTCTAAAGGAGAAAATGGGACTATAGTATTTGATATGGAAGGGCAGAATTGTAGGCCATATGGTCTTTTTCTGCTGGTATGTTTCTAGGTTTCTATTCTCCCGGTGCAGTTAGTAGAGACAAGGCTAGTATTGGAATTCTATTTTTTTTTAATTGCTTACATGCCACTTGTAGATTGATAAAAGAATAAGAGCAGCACAAGTGGAAGCAAGTTGAAAGTGTATACCTGCAATGTGACACAATGGTATACCTACAATGTGACACAATGGTATATTTCCCTTTTCCCTCATTCACAAACTCAGGCATGTCAATGTGGGAGACTTAAATGAAACAGTTATGGTAAAGTGTGTCCCAGTAGGATAGCACAATGGTATCATGTGTATATTTCTGTAAGAAAGGTTTAGCTGTGTATCTGTGGAAATCTAAGGACAGGATTGCAAATGGTGGGAGGATGCATGTGTGTGTGTGTGCATTTTTCTGTGTCTTCGGGGTTTATTGGTTCTAGTTTTCAGTTTAAAATACTGGGTCCAGGGCCGGCCCGTCCATTGAGCAAGAATGTTTTTTGCACAGGGCCCCGCGTTTCGGGGGGCCCCGCGCAAAGAACATTCTGCTTTTTCTTAATTGAATTTAAAAAAAAAAAGCTAGCCGCGGCGGCATGGAGTGTCCCGCGGGGCTCCCTCTGCCCGGCGGAACTCTCCCGGCGCGGCTGAGCCCCTCTCTGCCGGCTTGCAGATACGCGAAGGGAGAGAGTCTCCCTCGTGTCTCTGTTAAGCCCGCAGGGGCTGATGGGAAGCAGGGGCTGATGGGAAATTTCCCATCTGCCCCTGCGGGCTTAACAGAGACGCGAGGGAGACTCTCTCCCTTCGCGTATCTGCAAGCCGGCAGAGAGGGGCTCAGCCGCGCCGGGCAGAGGGAGCCCCGCGGCGCCAGCGGCCAGCTTTTTTTTTTTTTTTTTAATTGCCATGAGCCGAGGGGGGGCGGTTAGGACTGTCAATGGGCTAGGGAGGGAGGGGGGTTAAGACTGGCAATGGGCTAGGGCTAGGGAGGGAGGGAGTTAAGACTGGCAATGGGCTAGGGAGGGAGGGGGGTTAAGACTGGCAATGGGCTAGGGAGGGAGGGGGGTTAAGACTGGCAATGGGCTAGGGAGGGAGGGAGGGGGTTAAGACTGGCAATGGGCTAGGGAGGGAGGGAGGGGGTTAAGACTGGCAATGAGCTAGGGAGGGAGGGAGGGGGGTTAAGACTGACAATGAGCTAGGGAGGGAGGGAGGGGGTTAAGACTGGCAATGGGCTAGGGAGGGAGGAGGAGGGGGTTAAGACTGGCAATGAGCTAGGGAGGGAGGGAGGGAGGGGGGTTAAGACTGGCAATGGGCTAGGGAGGGAGGGAGGGAGGGGGGTTAAGACTGGCAATGGGCTGGGGGGGGGGTTAAGACTGGGAATGGGCTAGGAAGGGAGGAAGGGAGGGAGGGAGGGGGTTAAGACTGGCAATGGGCTAGGGGGGGGTTAAGACTGGCAATGGGCTGGGGGGGTTAAGACTGGCAATGGGCTAGGGAGGGAGGGAGGGAGGGGGGTTAAGACTGGCACTGGGCGGGGGGGGTTAAGACTGGCAATGGGCTAGGGGGGGTTAAGACTGGCAATGGCAATGAGCTAGGGAGGGAGGGAAGGGGGTTAAGACTGGCAATGGGCTGGGGGGGGTTAAGACTGGCAATGGGCTAGGGAGGGAGGGAGTTAAGACTGGCAATGAGCTAGGGAGGGAGGGAGTTAAGACTGGCAATGAGCTAGGGAGGGAGGGAGGGAGGGAGGGGGGTTAAGACTGGCAATGGGCTAGGGAGGGAGGGAGGGAGGGGGGTTAAGACTGGCAATGGGCTGGGGGGGGGGTTAAGACTGGGAATGGGCTAGGGAGGGAGGAAGGGAGGAAGGGAGGGAGGGAGGGGGTTAAGACTGGCAATGGGCTGGGGGGGGGGTTACGACTGGCATTGGGCTGGGGGGGGTTAAGACTGGCAATGGGCTAGGGAGGGAGGGAGGGGGGTTAAGACTGGCAATGGGCTGGGGGGGGGGTTAAGACTGGCAATGGGCTAGGGGGGGTTAAGACTGGCAATGAGCTAGGGAGGGAGGGAAGGGGGTTAAGACTGGCAATGGGCTAGGGGGGGGTTAAGACTGGCAATGGGCTAGGGAGGGAGGGGGGTTAAGACTGGCAATGGGCTGGGGGGGTTAAGACTGGCAATGGGCTAGGGAGGGAGGGAGGGAGGTGGGTTAAGACTGGAAAAGGGCTAGGGGGGGATAAGACTGGCAATAGGCTAGGGGGGGGTGTTAAGACTGGCAATGAGCTAGGGAGGGAGGGAAGGGGGTTAAGACGGGCAATGAGCTTGGGAGGGAGGGAAGGGGGTTAAGACTGGCAATGGGCTAGGGAGGGAGGGGTTTAAGACTGGCAATGAGCTAGGGAGGGAGGGAGGGGGGTTAAGACTGGCAATGGGCTAGGGAGGGAGGGAGGGAGGGGGGTTAAGACTGGCAATGGGCTAGGGGGGGGGGTTAAGACTGGCAATGAGCTAGGGAGGGAGGGAGGGGGGGTTAAGAGTGGCAATGGGCTAGGGAGGGAGGGGGGTTAAGACTGGCAATGAGCTAGGGAGGGAGGGAGGGGGGTTAAGACTGGCAATGAGCTAGGGAGGGAGGGAGGGGGGTTAAGACTGGCAATGGGCTAGGGGCGGGTTAAGACTGGCAATGGGCTAGGGGGGGTTAAGACTGGCAATGGGCTAGGGAGGTGGGGGGTTAAGACTGGCAATGGGCTAGGGAGGGGGGTTTAAGGCAATGGGCTAGGGAGGGGGGTTAAGACTGGCAATGGGCTAGGGAGGGGGGGGGGTTAAGACTGGCAATGGGCTGATGGGGGGTTAGGACTGGTAATGGGTTATAGGGGGGGGGGGCTTAAACTGAAAATGGGGTGATGGGGGTTAGGACTGGTAATGGGTTGGGGGGTTGCTAGGACTGGAAATGGGCTGAGTGGAAGGGGATGCTTGAACTGCAAATAGCTGATGGGGAGGGGACTTGGAATGGAAATGGGCTGTGAGGGAAGGGAGCTAGGACTGAAAATGGGCTGATGGAACAACTAGGATAGGACTGGAAATGGGCTGTTGGGGGAGCTAAGATTGGAAATGGGCTGTGGTGGGGGCTTGAATTGAAATGGGCTCATGGAGGGGCTAGAACTGGAAGTAGGCTCATGGGGGGGGGCTTGGACTGGAATTGGGCTGAGTGGAGGGGAGCTATGATTTGACATGGTCTGATGGTGGGGCTAGGAAATGACTAGAAATGGGCTGATCGGGGGGCTAGGATTGGAAATGAGCTGATGAAGGTACTTGGACTGGAAATGGATGGGGGAGCTAGGAGTGGAAATGGACTGATGGGGGCTAGGACTGGAAATGGGCTGATGCAGGGACTAGAAGGGAATGGATGCTGGGTGAGACTGGAACTAGAAGGGAGTTGATGTTGGGGGAGGATTAGAATGGGATGGGGATGGGAGAGTAAAATGGAGAGGGGAAAAATATTTTGTGTAGGAGGGATGAAAAATCTACAATTGGCCAGGTATTGGGAGAGTAATTGGGGATTGAGGATGGAGGGGTAAAATTTGTGTGGATGAAATAGGAATGAGGAAAGAGCAAAAGGAGAAAGATTAGTATGTTAAAGCAGATGTAGAGAGAAAGAGAATGGAAAAAAACCTAGAAGAGAGAAGAAAGGACAAATGGACAGCAGACGATGGAGAGTTAGCAGAAAACATGAAGAAACCAGAAGAAAGTGGCTGGACCAATTGCAACTGAAAAAAAAATGCACAAAAGGTAGAAAGATATCTCTTTATTTTGAATTTATTAACTGGAATATGTCAGCTCTGGGAAATGTGCATCATTAACATCTGCGCTTTGTTTGGTACAAGAGGAAATTAATTTATAGTTTTATTTCTACAGTGTTGTTGTACATTCCAAGTTTGGCTTTTGGGGTTCCCAGTTTAATTATTGCCTTCCTGTTTCTAAATTGTGATTCCTTGTTTGGTGATGGTCTATGTTCTGCATGTGTAACTGAGCTGAGGTATTCTGTTTATGTAATTCCTATTTGACGTTGCCACTTGTTCTCTTTCCCCAGTATTCTCTGAAATGTATTGGTTTAATATTTGCAGTGTTGCCTTTTGATAGGTAGGGTATGGTGCTTTTGTGAGTCCTGGTAATGCTGTCAGGATACGGCGGGTTTGCTATGGGTTCTAAATGGGCAGCGTTTGTAGTAGTTCCTAATGTGCCTGGCGGTTGGCACTGGATTATAGTAATGTAGAAATCTTTTAGTCTTTCTTTATCCATACACTCATTAAGAGACATGTTTACTAAAAGTTAGTGTATGGTAACATTATGCAAATATTTATGCAAATAAGACCACTTATGCAAATGAGTCCCTGCACCGAGTCTCCGCACATGGCCCCGCACCCCCCTTGGGCCGCCCCTGACTGGGTGAGTATGTATGACCGCGAGTTCGGAAGTGCTGATATGCGGGTTATAATGGGAAGGGATCTCAATTTAAACCATAAATTACTAAAATACATGCACATCTTCAACTGGATTTGTGATAAATCTATGCTTTTGTTTGGAGAGTACTTGCTTTTCAGGCAAAACAATTAATGAATGATGCAATTTGAAGGTGCTATTGCATCATACATGATGTGAATTGTATCATGTTATTCCTAGAAGTCATAGATAATGTAATCCTAACTCAGCTTAATTACATCACTCTGCAGAACAAATTGTGCAACATTTTTTAAATGAACATGATGTGTCAGTTGTATTTTGGCTGTAGACTAGTCTTCTCAGTATTTGATTTTTTTCCATTTACCCAAAGTGAGAGATGTCTTGTAAATGTTTGAACAATGCAGATCACTTTTGCTACCTTTGTGTGAAGTGACCTTTGCATCACAAAAATGCAGTATAATTGCTTTGATTAAGAAAGTCTACCACCTTTACTTTGACTGCAAAATTAGAGATCAGGACAAGAGCTGGGCCCTACACATTTGCTGCAACACTTGTGCAACACATCTTCGCCAGTGGATGAATAGAAAAAGGAAATTCATGCCTTTTGCAGTGCCAATGATTTGAGAGAGTTGACAGATCATATCAGCAATTGCTACTTCTGCATGGTGCCTCCTGTTGGGAAAGGTTTGTCAAAGAAGAAAAAGTGCACAGTATCCAAACATTCCATCAACTATACGCCCAGTACCTGACGGAGAAGGACTACTGGTTCCTGATGCTCCAGAATCATTTTCCCTTGAGTCAGAGGAAGGGGATGAAACTTCTGGTCCCAAACCATCAATGTCACATGACCCAGATTTTCTCCCATCCTCCTCCTCAGAACCACACCTCATCACAAGGTGAACTGAATGACTTTCTGAGGGATTTGGAACTACCTAAGACAAAACTGTTGGGCTCCAGACTGCAGCAGTGGAACACCAGATCTAGTGCAAGAGGTAAGGGTGTTGGGGCCACTTGACAATAATGATCATAGCATGATCGCATTTGATTTAATTAGTGGAGGAGGGATAGTAAGGAAATCCACAGTCCTACCTTTTAACTTTTGAAAGGGAGACTATGATAAAATGAGGAAATTAGTTAAGAAAAAACTAAAAGGAGCAGTTGCAAAGGTTAAAGACTTACATCAAGCTTGGGTGTTGTTGAAAAATACTATCTTGGAAGCCCAGACCAGCTGAATTCCACGCTTTAAGAAAAGTGGAAGGAAGTCCAAAAAACTGCCAGCATGGTTTAAAGGTGAGGTCAGAGAGGCTGTTCTTGCCAAAAAAGCATCTTTCAGGTAATGGAAAAAAAGAGCGAAATGACAAAACCTGGAAACAGCACAAGCACTGGCAAGTGAAATACAAGGCATTGATAAGGCAGGCAAAGGGAGAATTTGAGAAGAATGTTGCTGCGGAAGCAAAAACACGAAATAAAGATTTTTTGAAGTACATTTGTAGCAAAAAACCTGTGAGAGAGTCAGTTGGTCCATTAGATGATAGAGGGGTTAAAGGGGCACTAAGAGGCGACAAGGCGATAGCGGAGAGACTGAATGAATTCTTTGCTTCGGTCTTTACTGAGGAAGATGTAGGGATGTTACCCATGACTGAAGTGGTATTTAAAGGTGCGGAAGAATTGAAGGAAATATCGATATATTGGGAAGATATATTATTACTATTAGATAAACTGAAGAGTAGCAAATCACCTGGGCTGGATGGTATACATCCAAAGGTGTTGAAAGAACTGAAATATGAGATTGCAGACCTGCTGTTAGTAATCTGTGAATTTTCATTAAAATCATCTGTAATACCTGAAGATTGGAGGATTGCCAATGTAACGCCAATTTTTAAAAAGGGTTCCAGGGGTGATCCGGGAAACTATAGACTGGTGAGCCTGACGTCAGTACCGGGAGAAATGGTGGAAACCATCATAAAGAACAAAATTATTCAGCATGTAGATAGTCATGGCCTACTGCGAGACAGCCAACATGGCTTTAGAAAAGGAAGATCTTGTCTTACTAATCTGTTATGTTTTTTTGAAGGTGTGAATAAACAGGTGGACAAAGGTGAGTCGGTTGATATAGTGTATCTGGACTTTCAGAAAGCCTTTGACAAGGTCCCTCATCAGAGACTTTTGGCAAAACTAAAGTCATGGGATAGGAGGCAGTGTACTATTGTGGATCAGGAACTGGTTAAAAGATAGAAAGCAGAGGGTAGGGCTAAATGGCCAATTTTCCCAATGGAGAAAGGTGAATAGTGGGGCACCCCAGGGATCTGTGCTGGGTATGCTGCTTTTTGACATATTCATAAATGACCTGAAAAGGGGAATAACGAGTGAGGTTATCAAATTTGCAGATGATACAAAACTATTTAAAGTTGTTAAAACCCAAGAGGATTGTGGAAAATTGCAAGAGGATCTTGATAAATTGGAAGACAGGGCATCAAAATGGCAGATGAAATTTAATGTGGACAAGTGCAAAGTTATGCACCTAGGGAAAAGCAACCCAAACTATGGTTACACGATGCAAGGTTCCACATTAGGAACCACCACCCGGGAAAAAGATTTAGGCGTCATTGTGGATAGCATGTTAAAACCATCAGCCCAGTGTGCAGCGGCGGCCAAGAGAGCAAATAGAATGCTAGGTATCATAAGGAAAGGAATGGAAAATAAAACAAAAGATATTATAATGCCTCTATATCGTTCCATGGTGAGACCGCACCTTGAATATTGTGTGCAATTCTGGTCGCCGTATCTTAAAAAGGATATAGTGTTATTATAAAAGGTTCAGAGAAGAGCCACCAAAATGGTAAAGGGAATGGAAGGATACTTCTATGAAGAAAGGCTAAAAAGGTTAGGGCTCTTTCACCTGGAAAAGAGACGACTGAGGAGAGATATGATAGAAGTCTATAAATTAATGAACAGAGTGGAACAGGTAAACGTAGATCAATTGTTTGTTTATGTTATCAGAATATAGAAAGATTAGGGGACATGCAATGAAGCTACAAGGTAAACTATTAAGACTAATAAAAGAAAATATTTTTTCACTCAATGTGTAATCAAACTCTGGTACTTGTTACCGGAGGATGTAGTAAAGGCTGTTAGTGTAGCTGGGTTTAAAAAAGGTTTGGACAAGTTCCTGGAGGAAAGGTCCATAAACCATTATTAAGAAGGGACCCAGGATATTAATGCTTGACCCAGTACAAGCATTGTGGAACCTGTGTCTTTTGGGAAAACTGCTAGGTACGTATGACCTAGATTGGCCACTGTTGGAAAGAGGATACTGGGCTTGATGGACCTTGGTCTGACCCAGTATTGCATTCTTATGTTCTTATGTTCTCCTGTCTGGTGATGTTAGGGTTTCCATGTTCTGTGAACGTCAAAAGGATCTTGTTACAGTCTTCTTTATGGAAGGTGTTCTTGTAGCCTGCAACAACATTGATGGTCTGACGGCAGCTCTCAACATTATTCATCATCCAGATGAGTGGAGACTGTTCATTGATTCATTGAAGATGAGTCTTAAAGCTGTTTTGCTGCATAATAGCAATGTTCTGCCATCGATTCCAGTTGGTCATGCAGTCCATATGAAGGAAATCTATGACAATATAAAAGAGCTGTTGAGATGCATAAACTATGACCAACATCAGTGGTAGTTTTGTGGTGATTTGAAAGTCGTTGCTTTATTGCTTGATCTGCAGATTGAATAAACAAAATAGTGCTGTTCTCTCTGTGAATGGGAAAGTCATGTGAAAGATGCCCTCTACATCAAGAGAGATTGGTCGACAGTCACTGGAGTCTGTAAAGAAAAGTGTGCAGCATCCACCACTTGTTGAATCAAGGAAGATTTTGTTATCACCCTTACACATTAAGCTGGGTCTAATGAAATATTTTGTCAAGGCAATGGACAAAACCAAACCAGCTTTCAAGTATCTCAGTGGGAAATTTCCAAGGCTAAAGGGTATGTTTATTAAACCGCGGTAATGTTACCCACATTAGGTTCCACGGTAATGGTACAGATGCCTATATAAAGGCGTGGGTGGTGCATCATTAAGGCAAGCCGTATCAGCTAACGTGCATTACAAGGCGCCTTAGACTAAGGCGTAGTGTCGTGAATATTTCCAGACTGTAGGAAAGATGCCCGTCAAATCTGGGGCGGCTTGTGGGCGGAAAAGGGGCATTCAATGCAGCTATCTGGTCAATGGTGATACTGAGCTGCTAATCAATTTGCTAAATCACATAAAGTTAGTGGCTCAATATCGGCCAATGAGCAGACAGCTACCGTGATTGCCAACGAAACTGGATATTCAGTACCAGATGCCAGATAGGCTCCGGTGCTTAATATGGTGTTTTAATTTCAGTGGCAGTGGCCAGAAGTCTTAAGAGTGTTGACGGCCAACACTGAATATTGACCCTTAACTTTTTAAATTTAATGACACTAAGTGTGGCAAAAAAGGCTTTATTCAGTCTTTAAACTACAAACCAAATAGAAGTGCTGTTT
This sequence comes from Ichthyophis bannanicus, assembly GCA_033557465.1. Classification (NCBI taxonomy): domain Eukaryota; kingdom Metazoa; phylum Chordata; class Amphibia; order Gymnophiona; family Ichthyophiidae; genus Ichthyophis; species Ichthyophis bannanicus. Next base: position 261,741,575 of record CM066035.1, read on the forward strand.
CTGTAGTATAAGCAAGTGGAAACATACACATAAATGGTATAGTGCAGAGGTTCCCGACCTTTTTGGTTGTGTGGGCCCTTATTAACCTGCAAAAGGTTCGGGGACCCCAAGTTCATCCTCACCACTCTTCCTGGACCCTCTCTCCTCAATGCCAAGTCTGTCTTCTCTAGCTCTCATTATCTCCCTTTCCCTTCCTGTCTCCACCAGTCCCTTTTCTCCCTCTAGCCAGTCCTCACCCTTCCCCAGAGCTAGTTCCCTTCCCCTGCCAATTCCCACCATCCTCTCTCTCTTCTTTCTGTGTCTGACTCCCAGGGCTCCACAACCACAGACTGGGAAGCACTAGTACAGTGCATGTTAGCAGTTCTGAAGTCATCTGAATCTGTTTTTCGAGCTTTCTCTTGGTACATTTGTGTATTTGTAATTCTATCAATATTCATGAAAAGAAAAGGGACCTTGAATTTGACTAATCCCCAAGACTCAAATTTCCTTAATCTCAACCTAGTAGCTTTCGTTAGCCAAAAATGCAATAAAAAAATCAACATACACCTGGAGTTACTGCAATTGTATAAAGTACTGGAACTGAAACCATGCATTCTTTCTTTTAAAATTCAAAAAGTCAAATGGGTGTTTTTTTTCTTCTTTGTGCTGTTTTGTTTCTCAGTCTCTTCAGCTGAAAGTTCAGTGAGGCTAGGCCTTCTTGAATATCATCATGCACCATTAAATATACCGTACCTGGTTAGTTGTTAGTTGATGTACTATGTATTGAAGGACTCCCTGAAGAATGCATCAAAGCAGAGTTATATGATGCTGGACCATTACATTGTTTGAAAGTAGAAACAACAGGAATACTAGTGATTGAAGAATTCTTTGTGCTTTCACCATCTTTTGTTGCAAGATCGTAGCAAATTGTAGCCACTGCTCATAAGAAAAGCCCATACAAATTCCAGCTGTGAATCTGTAGTCAGGAACTGTGTGTTGACAACAAGGAATGTTTTCCGTGCTATTTACTTGAATGTGCATTTGAAAAACATTGACTTTACATGAATAGATAACAACAGGAATGTCCATTCTCATACCAAATGAAAAGAAAGGATACAAGACACGTAATTTTAAATGAACGTTGTCTACAACTATTCCAGTAAGGGCTTATTGGACATATGAAACTATGCCTGTCATTAAAATTTTGAGAAAGCCATAGCAAATTAAACCGAAGAATGAAATTATTTCATAGTACTACATGCTATAGTAACTGGAGCCCAGTTCCTTCAATGGGTGCAGTACCCAACTAGTTCTGTGAGCTTGTTTCTAAAAACACGACAAAAGACAAGCTGGAGAGCATTCAGATCTAGGTATGAAAGTTCAGGTCCTATATATGGAGATGAGATTCATGCTAACAGACTGGATGTGAAATATTCCCGTAGCATAGCGGTACTCTCTTTCATGGATAACTGGCATGTCTTCTTTATGTGGATGTTACTATCAGTGACTTAGTCAATGTTTTTACAGTCGGGTATAAAACCAATCGTTCATATCACTTTGCACCAAGGACACTCAGCATGCCCACTTCATTTATCATTGCTCACTTTGGAACTTCATCCATCACTGCCTTCTTGTACTCTGATTCAGAAATCTGGTCTTGATGGCTAGTATTTCCCTAAGTCATGTGATTCCCTATCAGCAGGTCCCTTTGTTGATAGACTTTGTCAGGAAATATGTATTATTCTTACATCCAGTTTCCAAACAAGAGTCTAGACTAGAAAAAGAAAGCTTGCCAAATTCCTATTGATTTTGGTTAATGGAGGGAATTTTAATTTATAGCCTTTGCCCTCTTCCTATTATTGAGGGAAGTAAAGATGTTTAGTTTCATATTTGCAGAGCTGCCATCTGATCCAGAGCCTGATTTACTTACACTGTGTCTATGGGAAAAAGCTCAATGAACTAGGCCCTAAATCATAAGTTACTATATAATTTGAATCTTACCTCTTGTGTATTTTAGTATTTGCCTGTACTAATGCCCAGAGAAGTAAACTATATAAAAAAAATATGAATTGGTTCAAAGTGTCACTTGACATAGAGTTAGTTGGCAACTCTATACCTGGATTTGGCACAATAAAATCAAGGTTTGTTCGTTTCTTTTAAATAATGCTAGGGTTGAAGAAAGGTCATGCGTTTGCCATAGAAGATTTGTGAAAATCTATGGAAGGAAGAGTACATTATTTTAATAATCTGAACAATAGATAAAATAACCTTTGAGGCAGTGGGATACTTCTTATCAGCAAGGGAAACCCTAGGCCTTCCATCACCACATGGAAGACCTGGGTTCAAATATCGCATCAGACCAAGTCAATCAAGATACATTTTTCATGGGACCAGTTCACCCAATATTAGCAACAAATCATCCAACTTTATTGATTCATTGTATCCTGATGCCTTAGCTATTTATTATTACTATTATTATTATTATTAGTAGTAGTAGTAGTAGTAGTAGTAGTAGTAGTATTTAGCACACTCCTTTCCAGGAGATGATCAAGGCGCATTACATCCAGGTACAGTATATATTAAAGCCAAAGGCGAGGATAGATAGAAACATAGAAAATGATAGGCCGCATGGCGGAGTCCAGGCTGGCCGCCCCTAACCGGGTGGTGCAGCGAGGGGCGAGCACGAGGTAGGCACAAGGCAGGGGTAGGAGAAGGAGAGGCAGTGAAGGTGGCACATTATTTGAATTCATTGACTCCCCCCCGCGTGAGCATGCGTGGGGGAGCCAATGAGATGATGGGGAAGAGGCGGGACTAGTGCTGATTCCTGGCAGTCCTGAGCGAGGCACGAGGGAGAGGTCCGGTGGCCGGTGTGCAGCGGGGAGGACTTTGGGAAGTCTGTGGCAGGCGGCAGACATCCTACCTGGTGCAGAGACAGAGAAGCGGCAGCAGTACGGTGGAGCATCTGGCGGTGATAAAAATTTGTCCGGCTTCTCGCTGATCACCGCGTGTGCTTGAGGAACAGACACGCGGTTTGGACCAGCAAATGCAGTTGGCATGGTTGGCAGTGAGGCAAGTGGTCGTGGCATTAATAAAAACAAATTAAAATATAATAAAGGAGGAAAGAAGGAATTAAACGGTTGAATTTACATTAAACAAAAAAACACAGTGCGGAGGAGCTCGCATGGAGGAGCTCACAGGACATGATGCCAGCTAGAGGGAGGCAGCGGAGGTGGGGGAGAGGGCTGGGGAGGGCTGGTAGGGCCACGGGGAGCAGTGAAACGCTGGCCGATGATGGTCTTTCAGCAGGGGGGGGGGGGGGGTGAGGGGGAGCTCTGGGGGGGGGGGCAGCTGGTGGGGAAGGCAGACAGGGGCATAGAGCTGGAGGGACCGGTAGAGGAGGGAGGGGGTCGTGGTCCCCACAGGGGATAAGGAAGACAGGCACGGGGGTCTCATTCCCGGGCTAGGATGTGTGTGTGGGGAGGGGTGGATCAGAGGTGAGCTGGTTTGGCCGGATGGCAGGCGTAGGGACAGTGATACAGGAGAAGGATGGTGGGGAGTACCGGAGGGGGCGGTTGAGGCGCACAGCTCTGGGTTAAGGGGGGAAGCCATAAGGGGGGCAGGGGTGATGCGGGTCAAGCCATGGCCAGTTTCAGAGGGCAAGGGCTGCACCCATTGGTGGCAGGATGGGTGGCTTCAGGGGGTTATCGGCTGGCAGGGGGTTCGGTGTCCTGGGAGCATTGGCTAGGAGGAGGACAAGGGCTGTCTGGGGCTGAGTGGTTAGGGGCCTGACAGGTAGTTTGGCTTTTGGTGGTCCCTCCCCCAGTGTTTCCATTTATGTCTCCACAGATGCCAGCAATGGGTTCGTACCCAGCGACGCCTGGAGGTGGGGGCCAGGTTGGAGTGGACATGTTTGGAGTGAGACCAGTAGAGTGACAGCAGCGTGGTGAGGAGGGCAGCCAAGCCACGATGGTGGAACCTGCTGTAGGAGCGGTGGATACGAGGGTGTCAGGTGAGTTGCACATTGACCAGGGCGAGGTTTCTGTGCAGAGGGGGGAGCCGGCAGGATCGAAGGGTAAGGCACATAAGAAGCATAGGCATGCGTGTCGGAGATGGCATGGTTCAGATTCCCCCTCTTCTTCCTCCTCTTTGTCATCCTCATTGTCCTCGAGTAGCGGAGGCATGGGACTAGAGCTGGGCGGTTGAGGGGAGGGGATGGGTAAGCACATTGGGGGTACTCCTTCATTAGCAGCGTACTCAGAGCTATGGGAGAGTGTACCAAAAACCTTGTGTTGTAAGATCAGAAAGAGGAGATATATTGATATCTTCTGGTTGTTAGAGGGGACGAGGCATTCGGGAGGTAGCAAAAAGAAGAGAAAAGAGGATGAGAAGGCAGGGTGAGTTAAAATGGTGTCCCGGAATGCGGTGAATTGGACACGAGCATTTTTGCGTTTGGCGAGCATATGGGGGCATCATTATCCTGAACAGTATGGGATGTTGTTGGCCTACACAGATGCTATTCTGGAGGCAGTGCAGATGCATGAAGGATGGTCATGGTTGAACTACGATGAGAGGTTCTGCGATAAAATGGAGGAGAACTGGTTCTTGTCCTGGGGGTCACAGGATATTAATCTGTGGTTGACGCAAATGTCGGCTAATTCAGGTGTAGGGGGAATAGGGGGAGTGAAGCCGGAAGGGCTTGATGCCTGGGAGTGCAGGTCATTCCTTTCGGCCGACAGGAGCCATGTTGCAGCAAAAAGGGGTGGAGCAGATACAGGGGACATTTGCTGGTGATTTAACAAGTCCGCGTGCCCCTTTCCAGATTGCAAGTTCCGACATGCATGCGCAAGTTGTGGTGGGGGGCATTCAGCAGCAAAATGCAGTAAAAAAGGGGTTGTGCCGGCTAGTGGACCAGTCACAAAGTAAGAGTGACTTAGGCAGTCTTGCCCCTACCCCGATAAGGTTAGAGGCTTTACGGTCTCGTCTGCGGCAATACCCGAGATGAGCGGACAGGGTGGTTTTGGAAAGGGGGTTTCAGGAAGGTTTTGTCATCCCAGTGTCAGGCACTGTCGTAGGTTGTACAGCACGCAATTCACCCTCGGTGCGGCATTTAGCAACCATAGTGCAAGATAAATTGTTAAAGGAACTGCAGGTGGGCAGGATTGACAGCCAGTTTGATGAGGCTGTTCCCAAATTTAGTGGTTTCCCTGCTGGGGCTCATACCAAAAAAGGAGGTGGGGAAGGTTCAGTTAATTCATAATTTGTCTTTTCCGGAAGGCACCTCGGTCAACGATCATATACCTCGGGACCAGTGTGCAGTGAGATATGCATCATTTGACTAGGCGGTGGAATTGGTGAGGCATGCAGGGGGTAGTGCGTGGATGGCAAAAGTCAATATTGAATCAACGTTTTGTTTGCTGCCGGTGCACCTGGCTAGTTTTCCATTGTTAGGTTTTCGGTTTCAAGATAAGTATTATTTTGACAAATGCATGCCGAAGGGGTTTTCGGTCTCTTGTGCTTACTTTGAAAAATTTAGTACATTTCTGCATTGGGCGGTTGTACAGGAGGTGGGTTGTGAGAATGTGGTACATTATTTGGACGATTTCTTCTTTGTGGGAGCAGCGCAGTCCATGGAGTGCCAGAGTTTGTTGTGAGGTTTTATGGACTTGCCGAAGGAAATCGGTGTGCCATTAGTGGAGGAAAAGACGGAAGGTCCTACTAGGTGACTAATGTTTCTGGGAGTAGAATTGGACTCAACGGATATGGTAGCTAGGCTGCCCAGTGATAAGGTGGGGGCATTGATGGTGTTGGTAGCCACCGCGAGGGCTTCCCACAAGTTGGATTTAAAAGAGTTGCAGGCATTGATTGGGGCTTTGAATTTCGCATGCTATGTCATACCGATGGGTAGGGTGTTTCGGCAGCAGCTGGCAAGGGCAACAGTGGGAGCGCAGAAACCGCATCACCGTATTAGGGTGACAACGGTGATAAGGGCGGAACTAAGGATTTGGGATATCTTTTTGAAGGAATTTAATGGGACGGCCATGATGATGGAGGGGGAGATTTCCTCGATGGAATTGCAGTTGTACACAGATGCGGTGGGGGGGGGGGGCGGGTTTGGCATTTATTTTGCGGGGGCGTGGTGTGCAGATAGATGGCCGCAGTCATGGCATGACTCACGTTTGGTAAGCAATGTGGCCTTCTTGGAGTTGTTTCCCATGCTGGTAGCATTGGAGTTGTGGCCAGAGCGCCTTCATAACAGACGGGTATTGTGGTGGTGTGATAATGCTGCGGTGGTTAGTGTGGTCAATCATTATACCCTGCAGTGTGTTCAAGTGGCAGAATAAATGCGGGAGGTGGTTCTAGCTTGTTTACGCTTGAACATAGTGATCAAAGCGCGGCATATACCGAGATGTACTAACGAGGTGGCTGATGCTCTTTCTCGTTTTCAGTGGGACCGGTTTCGGAGACTGGCACCAGGAGCGGACGCGGTGGGATTGTTGGTCTCAGAGCGATTATGGCAGATTGGACAGAGCAGATGCTGTTTGCTAAGAGCTCAGTGGCACAAGCAACATGGTCGGTGTATCAGCATGGATGCGACAAGGTGGAAGAGTTTCTGGTGGCACAGGGATGGCAGCCAGGCGCGGTGTCCGATTGGATGTTGGCACAATATGTAGTGGCTGCCAAAAAGAAGGGGATGTCCAAGGCAGCGGTCCGGTCTCATTTAGCCGGGTTCTCGTTTTTCACAAGAGCTGTTGGATGGGCTCCGGCGGTGGGGGGGGGGGGGATTTAATCCGGCGGCTCTTGCAAGGATAGGGGAGAAAGGAGCCAAGGCATCGAGACTACAGACGGCCGATTACACATGACTTGCTCGTGTGGCAGTGTGTGGCTTTACCTTTAGTGGCATCGTCCAATTATGAAGCACTATTGTTTAAGGCCATTTTTTGCTTGGCATTTTTTGGGGCCTTTCGTGTTGGTGAGCTGGTAGCCAACTCGGGTAGGTCAGACAGAGTCGGTGGGCTGCTCTTTCAGCACGTGCAGGTGGAGGGAGGACGGGTGCAGGTGTTGTTGGCTCGCTCTAAGACCGACCAGCAGGGGCACGGGTGGTGGGTATTGTTGCGGGAGATTGCGGGTGTGACAATGTGCATGGTGTCTGCATTGCGGGAATACCTACAGTGTCGCCCAGCAAGAGGGGGGGGGTCTGCTGTTTGTGCACGCGGATGCTTGTGCGGTAATGAGGTTCCAGGTGATAGCGGTGTTGAGAATGGTTCTGAGCTGGATAGGGGAGGACCCGCATCAGTTCGCGGCACATTCCTTCCATATTGGGGCAGCCACTAGTGTCGCAACAGCGGGTTTGTGAGAACAGGAGGTGCAACGCATAGGGAGATGGCGTTCCAAAGCTTTCTTTGGATATGTGCGTTTGTGATGGGGGGGGGGGGAGTGGGAAGGATGAGTGTATGGCTAATTTTGTTTTCTTTTCCAGGTAGGGGGCAAAGTCCACAAGGCTGCTGGCTGATTGGCCACTCGTTTGTGCATTGGGCAGGTCAGCGAGCGGCTGTGCGTCCTTTGGGGGCTAATCATGGCCTGGATCCTGAGGTGGCGTCTGTCTCATAGCTGGGTGAGTGAGGTCTTCGATGGATGCAGCTGCTCCCTTTGTTTCAGCACCACGGGCATTTGCAGAGTTCGCCGGACTTGATGTTAATAGATTTGGGGGGCAATGACTTGTCAGAATGGACCTGCAAGCAGTTGATAAAAGTGGTGCAAAAGGATCTGGGGGAGGTGTTTCAGTGGTTCACAGGTGTAATATTATTGTGGTCAGACATTATCCCATGGCCGATTTGCAAGGACCAGCGGTGCTTGTCGAGGGGATTGACTAAGATCAACCGGCAAATCGGCCGTTGGGTATGTGCACATGGCAGGTACCAGTTAATGCATTCATGGGTGGAGGTGGGCTGTGCAGGATTGTATGGCCGGGATGGGGTACACTTATCCCTGGTGGGGTTGGATTTATTGTTAAACGATTGGTAGGAGGCGTTAGAATGGATAGTTCACGGGGATTCTCGCTGGTCGCAACTTCGGGGGGGGGGGGCGCTGTGGGGACAGTGAGGTCACCCGTGCCAGTGGCGGGATCCCAGAGGTTTCTGGGGTCCGGAGATTTAGGAGAAGCTTGGGACGGGGTTGGGGTACCCCCGACCCGGACAACCCCTGGCTGGCTTTTGCTAATTACATGGCAAAGTCGGGGCTAAGGGGGGAAAGAAGTTGGCAAAAGCGGAGGCGATCTCACCTTGCTAGTGATAAGGCTGGTGATATATCATTCTGCTATTGTTTGCATTAAAGATTGTTATTGCATTTGATGGTTGATCTGTTTAATGGTTAATAAAGCTGCGACCAGATGTTTTCCCAAAAGGACTGTTCAGAGTGTTTTGTTGAAAAGGGGGAAAAGGTGTGGGGGGAGGAGGGGAGAAGGTAGGTGAGTGGTGGTGAGGAGCCTCAAGTCCGCCTTACCTTGGTTATATGATGACAGAAAAGGACCACATGGCCTATCTAGTGTGTCCTTCCATATCAACATCTACAACAGTCCTCTTTTTTCCTTTAGAGATCCTCTGTGTTTGTCCCATGCTTTTTTAATTCAGATACTGTCCTCATCTCTACCATCTCCACTGGGAGACTATTCCACAGATCCACCACTCTTTCTGTAAAGAAATCTTTCCGCATATCACTCCGTTTTTGGATCCTGATCTTCTTAGGGGTATGTTTACTAAAACACCGTTAGGGTGCGCGCCGCGCTAGTGTGCGGATGCCATATAAGGAGTGGGTGTTTCAGTCAGAAAAAAGCAAAACCGGGATTAATCATGCGCTAATGTGCACTGCGCTCATGTGAGCCCCGCACATTAGCGCATGAGAAAGTTGCGCGGAAAGCATAAGTGGAGCGCTGATGTGCAAGCACAGGAACAGAGCCACAGTACAATGGTTAAGACACTAACCAATGGTGCAGAGATCGTGGGTTCAATCCCCCACTGTGCCCAATGAAGAAGTCTGGCTGAGGCATTACCTATTATGGGGAAGATTGCTTTAGGAGGCATTTTATTTTTATTTTAATTATCTCTACTAGCAAACGCACTCTCAAAGCATGTTAACATAAGGCGCCCCATAAGGCACATTTTAAAGTGCACTGTCCGCCAAGACACCCTAGAATGTTGCTTATAGGGCGCTTTATAGGGTGCCGTATGAGGTACCGCAAGGTCACAGCACTGTTTTTGATGGCAGCACTGTGCAGTTTAAGGAATGAAAATCATAAGTAGGTGCGCTGAGATGCAAGGAGGAGCAACAGTGTAGCACAATGGTTAAGACACTGACCAATGATGTAGGAGTCATGGGTTCAATCCCCCACTGTGCCTAATGAAGAAGGCTGGCTGAGGCATTACCTGTTATAGGTAATATTGCTGTAGGGGGCATTTTATTTTTATTTTAATTAGTGCTGCCAGCAAACACACCCTCAAAGTATTGTAACATAAGGTGCTGCATAAGGCGCCTCATAGGGTACCCCAGAGGGCACATTTTAAAGTGCACTGTCCACCATGGCACCCTACAATGTTGCTGAAAGGGTGGCCTATAGGGCGCCATATAGGGTGCCCTATGAGGCACAACAAGGTCATAGCACTGTGTTTGATGGCAGCATTGTGCATTTAAATGCATGGAAATCTGAAGTAGGTGCGCTGACATGCAAGGAGGAATAGCAGTGTAGCACGATGGTTAAGGCACTGACTGCTAATACAGGGGTCATGAGTTTGCTCCCCAGTGTGCCTAATACGTAAGGCTGGCTGAGGCATCAGCTTTGCAATGTATGTATTGTTTCCTGCAGCACTTTATTTGTATTTTATTAATTGCTGCCAGCAAACACGCCCTCACGTGCCGTAATTGAAGGTGCCGCATAAGGCACCCTATAAGGCACTCCATAGGGCACATTATAAAGTGCACTGTCGGCCACGGCACCCTAAAATGTCCCCTATAGGGCACCCTATAAGTCGCTCCACAGGATAACGTATAGTGTACCTCATATGGACGGTAACCATAAAGTGCCCTATAGGGCGCCCTATAAAGCGCCCTCAGAGACACCTTATGGGTACAGTACGCTGAGAGTGTTTTTGCTGGCAGCAATAATGTACATGAAAAAGAGATAATGCTTTGGGCAGCCCTATCAAATAACCCCACTGTGGGTTTGAACCCACAACCTGTGGCTCCACAGGCAGTGAAGTAACCATTGGGCTACAGCTCTATAGCTACTAGCAAGCCCCTGGCTGGCTGCAGAGGGAGTGCATGTCACCACACAGACAGTCTGCTGTGGTCACCAGGATAGGGTTAGCACACCCGTACCCATGATGCACTGCACATGCAAATCAGCTGTCCACAGATAAACACAAGATGGGGTATGCACCCCCACAGCACCTCGGCCTGGTAGGGGGTACTGACCGTGTGTGTTACTGGCACAGAGTAGCTACACACCATCACATTGTGCAGGTACTGTGCTCACCCTGAGTGTGCGGTGGGGCGCCCAGCACCAGGTCCACAGCACCTTCCATGACAGAAATAGGCCATGCTGCAGGTCCCCAGCAGTGCTAATGTGTGAGGTAGTTAGTTTCTGCAGAAACACCTTGGATGTATCTGTCTGTTTCAGTCAGGTGTAGCTCCTATGGACCCCTAGGAGGATTATGTACCACCACCCTCCTCCTCCAGGGCTGAGGGTGGTGAACAGGGTCTCCCATCAACAGATCCACATTCTACCTCCCTGCAATGGTGGCAGTAGAGTGGACCATCAACCCCAGTCCTGCTGGGGAACAGACAGCCTACAGGGCAGTCAATGCAGCTCTGTACACATCCATAACACAATAGCAGACAGACATTAGGCCTGGCTATGCTAAACTGCCACCCCACCACTATCTGATATTCTCCTGCAGCAAGCCTTCTGCCGCTGCACCCTGCAAGGCACTCCATCAAGACACATACCAGCTGCAAACAGTCTGCTAGCTAGTCCATAGTGCATGTTCCGGGTGGAAATGCGTGCACCCAGAACTGGGATGTCAGCATACACAACAAGCAGATAAGTCAGTGAATGGGCCCCAAAAGGAAACCCATAAATATCACATGAAAAAAATACTATATAGCACTATGGGGGTGCCTAGCCATGCTGTGGTAACTGCACAGTCAGGGTGAGAGTGATCTCCCAGCAGGACATGCTGTGGCCACCCTGTCTGTGTAGGTGGTGGCCGGGCACTAAAATGTCCCAGCCAGTGCCCTATGCCCTGTGCAGATGCATCCTGGCCAGGCCACCCTGTCCGGGCTATACCCATGGTACCTTGCTCCTCATTATGCACATTGGCAGGCCAATACTGGCAACAGTGCTGGCAGTGTGGGCTGTGGAGGGTATTTGCAGCCACCACACACTGGATAGACAGACACACACACCCACACCCACACAGCATTGTGCTACTATAGAGGAGTTTAGCAGCCCTGGCCACCACATCAGTCCTGGGCACAGTACAGGCATGGATATGGTACGCAATACTGTTGGGGGTCACTCCCCAGGGTGGTAAACACTGTCAGAGACCAGACCTGAAGCACACACCACAGACATCAGAAAGGTTGTTATGATGGAGCTCAATCAGCAAACTGTGCTTAACGTAGGAATTGCTATCTGCCAGTAATCATAGCAAACGTTTGATAGCTGTGTACCGTATACCCAGGTGTAAGGTGGCATTGCTAAGGTATGCAAGTGCTAGTATTGGGAAATGCATGCAGGGCCCAATGTCCTGCCTCTCCAGGACGTATTGGCCAATGGGGCCTGTGGGTGTGGGTGTGTCTTCCCCTGTTGGCTGCTGCCTTACGGCAGAGGTTCCCAACTCCAGTCCTGGTGTGCCAAACACTGTTCGGGTTTTCATGCTGTCCCTCATGAATATGCATGAGATACATCTGCATACCATGGGGTGGTGCATAGATATGCAGCACAGGCATCTTTATTAGAGGCAGCATGGAACCTGAATGGTGTTTGGCCCTCCAGGACTGCATTTGGGAGACTCTGCTCTAGGTAATGCGGCTGTTTATGGTGTCTTTGCTCGGTGGGGTAAAATATGGGCGTATTAACCATGCGTATGTTCTCTGCAATAAAGGTTTGTCCTTACTATCACGGTTTAGTTGTGGGAAAAATATGTGGACTGGATTGGCAGTAGCCGCAGCTGGGCTTTGAACCTGTGAGCTTTTGTTCTTACACACACTGTCTGTGTGCACTGCACCACCGTGTTGCCACAGATATGCTGCATTCCCTGGGGAGTCCATGACTGTACATCCGACAGGGCCTGTTTGTTGCAGTGCACGGCACCCACCTGGACAGGGCTAGGCCATGGTCTGCTGTTGCCACCAGCTGCTGCCACCTTCACCACCAGTACTGCTCCATCCTTAGATTGGAGACAGCATAAACCCTGAAGGACTTGTGGCCCTCCAGGACTGCATTTGGGGGAATCTGCTCTAGGTAATGTGCACATTTCTGGTGTCTGTGCTCTGTAGGGTAAAATAGAGGTGTTTGAGCCATGCTTATGTTCTCTGCAATAAAGGTTTGTCTTTACTATCACGATATAGTTGTGGGTAAAATATGGGGACTGGATTGGCAGGAGCCCCAGCTGGGGCTTGAACCTGTGACCTTCTGTCTCCAAACATACTGGTTGTGTGCACTGCATCACCGTGTTGCCACAGAGACAGTGCATTCCCTGATGATACCCTGACTGTTTGTCCAGCAGGGCCTGTCTGTTGCAGTGCATTGCACCCACCTACACAGGGCTAGGCCATGGTCTGCTCTGGGCAGCTGCCACTGCCCCCCTCCACCTCCAGTACCCCTGTGCCACCATGCTGACATGCCCTTCTGCTGGTGGTGCTGGTGGTACGCAGTCTCAGGCCATCCTGTGTGCGGGTAGGCGGCTGCCTATGGTGCGGGTTCTGGGGTAGGGGTGCCTGCATATCTGTCCGCACGTCCCCCAATCACCACCTGCCAATGTTCTGTGCCCTTGGGGGTACCTGCTGGGTACTATCCCCTGTGACACTGTGCTAAACACTCTCGTGCCCATGTTGGGCCCTCATCAGTTGCTGTCTGGCTGCTGTTCAGTTTCAGCATTCCTAAGTGCCATCTAGGCATCTGCCTAGTCTGCACTGTGCCCCAGCTCCACCACAGCATGTGCCGTCTGCAGCCCTCTGAATCCCTTTTCCCAGCATCTGTCCAGTTGCCCATTCCGACCTGCCCGCCCTGCTGTTGTGGAACATGTGCATGCCATAGGTAACCTGTCCAATGGAGAGGGAAACCCTGATCAGTGTTATTTCACTGTGGGATCATTCACCTTGTATGGGGACGGAGCGTAGACCCTTCTAAAATTCATATTTATTTTTTGGGGCTTTGTTGGGAGTGATTTTTGATGTTTCCCATTACTCTCAGTATTGCCCAGCTTGCTTATGATTTTTTTATATTTTGTTGGGGTCATTTTTAATGTTTATTTGCCCTTTTGTTCTGTGCACATGTATCACACTGCTCACTTTTTGTAGGTTTCCCTGGTTTTGCTGTACATTGCTGACAGAAATGGTTTCTCTTCCCTTTAAATCGGCTCAACCGCGAGGTTTTCATTCGCGGTATTTTTTTGCTTGAATTTCAGCCCCGCTCGTGTGCGGGGAGCCTCTCCCCTCCCACTCTCCACCCATTGACCCCGTCTCTCCGCCCCTGGGGAGCCTTCCTCCGCCCTCCGAGAGCCTTTCCACGCCTTTATCGCACATCAGCGCGCCGCGCACATGAGCGGGCACTTTAGTGTGGGGCACAAAAATGCATCATTAGCGTGCACTAAGGTACCTTAGCACACGCTATTGTGCGCCGCGCACTTGAGCACAGTTTAGTAAACATACCCCTTAGTCTCCTATGTGTTTCCTTATCATTCCCCTAGATGTATCCTTGTCCACAGCTATTGATTGTGCTGTCTAGACTAGATTGTAAGCTCTGATGAGGAGGGACCATCTTTTACATGTGCCTGTACAGCGCTGCATATGCCTTGTAGCACTATACAAATGACCAGTACTAGTATTATTAGTAGTAGAGACCTCATTAGAAGTACTGTGAACAGTTCTGGAGACAACACTTTCAAAACAGATGAACAGGATGGAGTCAGTCTAGAAAATGACGACTAAAATGGTCAGTGGTCTTCGTCATAAAGCATTTGGGATTAGATTTCAAGATCTCAATATGTTTACTTTGGAAAAAAAGACAAGAAAAAGGATCTATAATACATACATTTAAATATTTTTGTGGTGAAAATACACAGGAGGAGAGCCTCTTTCAATTGAATGGAAGAGGGAATAGAATGAGGGTGAAAGGGGATAGACTTAGGAGTAATATAAGGAAATATTTCATTATGAAAATGGAGATGGATGCATGGAATGGCCTGCCAGCAAGATGGTGGAAATGAGAACTGTATCCGAATTCAAGAAACATGAGATAAGCATAGAAGATCTCTAGGAGAGAGAAAGGGATTGTAGAGCTTAGTAGTTGGTATTGATGGGCAGACTGGAAAAGCTGTATAATCTCTGTCATCATTTACTATGTTTATAGGTTTGTTATAATTTTTACTGCATGGTATTGTAGGTAATTTTTTTCTGTGATATCAATTCATCTTATTTATTAATCTTTTTGCTTTAGGTGCCAAATTAATTTGGATAATCTTCCCTTTCCTGAAACCCAGCATATTTATCTATTTCCACCACATCCAGGTTTCTCTCCTGCTTTCTTCTTCCTTTGGCATTGACTTCTGTGCCTGTCTGTCCTTTATCTCTGATCACCACTCTCCATCTCTGCTTCAACCTTCCTTCTATCCCACATTATCTAAGCCGGCACTCCTAAACCTCCTCATTGTCTTTCTTCATCAGACTTTCTTCTGGTGTCCCTGTCTGCCTCTCTGCATCACCCCTTCTGCTTTTACTCCTATCCTGATCCCCCTCCTCCTCCTTGTGCATCAGCCTTTCTCCTCTTTACACCAGCTTTTCTTCTGCTGTTACTTTCTCATAATCCTCTTTCTTTTTTTGCATACTATACACCTTTCCTCTGGTGTTCCTGCCTAGATCTCCTCTGTCTTTCTCTATTTCTTTTTCTACAAAAGTCCCCAAATGGTTGAAGAAATCATCACTCATGTACTTCTTTCCTTTGATCTGAAATTTGCATATGTTTCTTTTTGCAGCTTTTCCTGTGACATTATCATCTTTGGTGGATTCTCTTTGAATACTGTCTGGATTTAAATGTAGGGGTTGTAGCACAAAGTTAGAAGTACATTATTTAATTTAACATTTCTTATATACTGCCTTTCATGATATCAAGGTGGTTTGCATTGAACAAACTGAAGTTCCATTGAACAGGGCATTATAACTTGGAGATAACTATTTTACAGAGAACATGTGCTATGGAGGGTTAAGTGGCTTGCCCAAGACCACAAGGAGCACCTGTGGGACTAGAAACCCCAGTCCTTCCAGCCCAAGGTTGCTGTCCTCTAGTGGGATTTGACCCCCTGACCTTCTGGCCTGAAGTACCTTGTCCCAACCACTAGGCCACTTCCCCACTCCCCTCTACATTATCTCCTCTTTATCTGCTTGAGTGCACTTAATTGTGATTAATCCTCCTAACTATGCTATTAACTTCTGTGGTCTATCATCTGCTGCAGTGGGTCCATGTACAAGTTCACCATGGCCTATATCTGCAGTGACTGCATTATCATTGCTACTATCTCTAGCCCTAGTGTGTAGGCTATGACATGCGGCCTGTATCTATTCTTTTTCTTTCTCACCATATCTTAATTGCATTATTACCTTTTGAAATTTGGTATAGATTTAGTACAATAGGATCACTATATGAAGGTACTCAGCAAGATTCGCTTATGTAAGGTCTGGAAAATCCTATCTGGAATATCTGTAGGAAGTATTTGGAATATGTAAGTAAATTTAGGAAGTATCATCATCTTAACAATTACAATTCTCCCTGCCAAGAAATACTACAGAGACAATTTCCAAAGGCCTTACCCAGATAGCCCTCGGGGGGGGGGGGGGGAGGGGGGAGGGGAAGGGGGTGCTATCCGGATATGAATGCTGAGAGAGATATTCAGTGCTGCTGAATAGCTCATACTAATATTTTTCAAACCCGTTTTACGTGCACAGGAAGGCCTTACTGCATAGCTATTTTAGCATGTGTATGAGCCCTCAAAGTTTATTGTATAAGTCATAATTTAAAATAAATTCCGGACTGTGGGTTTTACTCAGTTAGAACTATGCATCTAAGAAAATAGAAAAAAAGATTCTAGAAGCAGAAACAAGCTCACATAAAATCCTAGAAAAATTCAAAATAGTGACTGTAAAGAAAAGTCAAGTGCTTGCATATAGCAACATGAAGCCTAGATATATTTTAAAATTCATTTTCAGTTTTTTATTTTTCTTTTCCAATAGGTATCATACGGTTGTATTCAAACATGCTTCGGATTTTGAGCACACGGGCACACAGCTCACTACAAGTTATTAAAGCAAAACCTCATGTTCAATTCAGTTTGCCCATGCTGCTCCAGAGAAAAGTAGAATCAAAACACAAGAAGATAGTTATTTCTCTAGTGATAAGCTTGTCTTACAGAAGTACTCTCAGAGTTGCTAACGCTCCTTTATTTGCATGTTTTATAAAATAAAAAAACATTTATGTTTTTACTTTTATCTATGCACCTGTCCTGTCTGTGACACTGACGTCAGAGATGATTTCACATGCAGAACTAGCGGACAGACAAAAGAGAATAGAAAAGCAGAGATAAAGTTAGAAAACAGCTGGTCTGGAAGCCCAGGTTCTGCTGGCACCCGAGGAGCTTTGAATGGCAGAAAATGAAGAGCTGGCTCTGCTGCAGAAGAACAGGAAAAGTGTCTGGCAGGGATCCCCAGGCCCTGGAGCTCTGGAGAGAGGAAAGAAGTGCCTACTGGAAGCCCCAGGCCGGGCCAGATGAGGATCCGACTACGCAATGGAGGTAAGAGGGAAAGAGGATGGTAGGGGCGGTGGCAGTGAGTGAAGGAAAAGGCATGGGTGGGGTAAGTGAGCGAAGGTGAGAATGTAGGGGGGATGATTGAGCGGGCAGAGAGAGTTGGGGGGATAGTGAGAGCGAGGGATAAGAGAGCATGGGGTATATGTTTAGGGAGAATGTGGGAATATAGGGGTAAGCAAAAGGTGAAGACAGAGAATGGAGGAGGATGAATGGGTAGAATAGAGGTAGGGGGATGGCTAGGGCTGTAGAAAAGGAGAGGGAGGCAGATAGGTAAGCTGCAGTGGAAGAAGAAGAGATGGGGGAAGCAGGTGACTGAAAGACGCACAAGGGGATATGAGTGAGGGTACGAAGGAGAAAGAGTATGGAGGTGGGATAGATTATAAGACTGGATGGAATGACGAGGGTGAAAGACAATGTGCCGTGCATCACAGAGCATCACTGAGCCTGTTAAGTCCTAAAGTAGGATAAGTGACTTCTGTTTGGGGTCATATAACAGAAGTGAAGGCACATTTTAGATAATACGTACAGTTTGGAATCGAGTAGTTGAGGTTGGGATATACACACTTCCGATGGTATATTAAAAGCAGCTCTGCTAAAAGTGGAACTATTTCTAAAATACATAGAAGGAAGTGCAGGAACATACGTGGATTTATATCCACATACAACGGAGCCATGTTACAACTTTACACATTAGAAAAATCAACAGAGGAAACCTGGCAACTTAACACATGGAAGTGCCTGCATTTCACGACCTGCATGTGTAAATTTCAGCACTTACACCTGCTTGAGAGTTATTTTGCAAACTTAAGTAGATGCAGCTACTTAACTCCAGAGGATGCTATATTTAACTCATTTCAATTTGGAGGGGGAAATAAAATGGGGAGGGGGTAAAGGAAGATAGCCCCCATAATTCCTCCTGGCCAAAACACACAATTTTTGAAACCTACACATGCCATGGAGCAAGTGTAAATTCCAAGGCGGAGAATTTTGGGCTTACACGTGCATTCTCTATATCAGGGGTTGCCAAACCTGCCTCTCGACCAGTTGGGTTTTCAGGATATCCACAATGAATATGTATGAGAGAGATCTGCATGCAATGCCTCCATTGTATACAAATCTCTCTCATGCATATTCATTGTGGATATCCTGAAAACCCGACTGGCTGGGGAGGCCCCAGGACCGGTTTGGAAACCCCTGGTCTACATGAAATGGGGAATACATGGTTGATTTTTGTCCCTCCCAAATCACACCCCTGATACACTCTCTCAAAACCTCCACATACTAGGGATACCTATGTGTAAACTGGACTCTTTCTAAACTGGTCATTTACAGTGGATGCGATTTACACATGCACATGCCTGATTACATATGTGTAAATCTCGAATAAGGCTTCTTAAATGGCCCCTTAATAAGTGATTTTTCCAAACCTGAGGCCAAGGTGCATTACAATCAGGTACACAAGTTACTTACCTTCTTAAGTGAGCGTACAATCTAAATTGTGCCTGAAGCAATGGAAGGTGAAGTGACTTGCCCAAGATGACAATAAGCGCCATGATAGCAGCCCTGGATTCTGGATTCCCAGTCTACTGTTCTAACCACTAGTTTACGCCTCCACTTCTAGTCTGAGAAAAGAACACATACAGATGATTAAAATGGTAATAACATCTATTGACTGCTTAGCTCTTTTTCTGGCTGAAGACTATCATCTTCCCTGCCTTACCTTTAGAGACAGGGAGCAGAGTGAGGTCAAACTCGTTTGTTTCTCTACAGCAAGAAAGCAAAGAGCAAACAGCACTCGTGGCCTTTTCCTGGCCCCCTACTCAGAGGCGAAGGGTCAGACTTCTCATTCCCACTCTGTCCTTTCTCTTCCCATTTGGTTTGCATGATCAAGCGCATACTGTGTGTGTGGCTGAAAGAGCACCTGTTTGTGTTATCCCAGTGGGTGCCATTTTTTTTTTCTAAACTTTCCTGGGAGAAAAGTAAGAGAGCCTTTCATTACTCATGGTAAATAATCTGTGGCTTTCTGATATTGGAATTCACATTCTCAATTGTTCAGCACTATAACTGGTGCCTGCTTCTGGCATTTAAATGACCATTGAGCCTAAAAAGGATGAAATTAATGTTTTGACAGAGTCATTGCCTTGTAAAATAAATCTATGTTATTGGGCTTCTGGTAAATGAAAGAAGGGAGGGTGGTTTATATCCTGACACAGCATGGGTCCTATTCCATGGTTATTGATAAATGAGGTAGACATGGTAAGGACATCAAGGTAAAATGTAGGAAAGTCTCATTTCATTAATGTTGCTGGAGCAGATGGGGGAAGCTCGTGTTGCCACTGCCCCACGGTAGCTGCAGTTCTGTGGAGAAACAGGGGGACTTTACTTACCATCTATCACTCTGACACCTTTCATGAGCAATCAGCTTACCACAGAATTAAAAAAAAGAAAGAAAAAACTCACCTTGTCCTAAAAGGTACCTATTTTATGAAGGCAACATTGGCACCTCTGTGCAGTTATAAAATAAGCTTCCAGACTCAGTCCCAATTGTGCACAAATGCTGATGTACAAATTTACACCTGTTCCAAAAAAGGCTGCACTGTATCCGCGTACATGTGCATTGCATAAAATACCCATATAATCACACCGCAGCCTCTGCTCCACCCATTCTATTCCCCTCAGGATACCTATGAGGTGCACATTTTCCATGCAAGTACTTTTTATGCACATGTGCTGTTGTGCAATTTTATAAAAGCCCTTTTCCACATATAAAATAGGCATTACACACAGAGCAAGCTTTATAACAGTATCCTCTGCAATGTTAACCGCTATATTAGAAATTTTGCCTTTTGGCCATCTTACATACTTAGGGGTATGTTTACTAAACCGCGCACACGTGCGTGGCGCACAGTAGCATACGCAAATGATGCACTTAAGTGCTCTTAAGTGCCCCGCATGTGTGCGCGTCACACTAACGGGCCCGCGCAAGTGTGCGGTGTGCTGATGTGCGATAGAGGCGGGGAAAGACGTACGGAGGGCGGAGGAAGGCCCCCAAGGGGCGGAGAGATGGGGTCAATGGGTGGAGAGTGGGAGGGGAGAGGCTCCCCGCACAGGAGCGGGGCTGAAAATAGACCCAAAAAATACCACGAGTGAAAACCTCGCGTTAGAGCCGATTTAAAGGGAAGAGAAACCATTTCCGTCAGCAATGTACAGCAAAACCGGGGAAACCTACAAAACGTGAGCAGTGTGATACATGTGCACAGAACAAAATTGCAAATAAAAAGTGAAAATGACCACAACAAAATTCTAATAAATTATAATCTAGCTGGGCAACATTGATATCAATGGGAAACAATAAAAAATACTCCCAGGAAAGCCCCAAAAAAATGAAATGATATTTGGAAGGGTCTACCCTCCGTAGACCCTTCCAAAACTCATTTCGTGTTGTGGAGTTTTCCTGGGAGTGTTATTAATGCTGCCCATTGATATCAATGTTGCCCAGTGTGGTTATGTGTTTTGCCCCCATTTTTTCAAGGTGAATTTGAGGTTTATTTGCCCTTTTGTCCCCATGTAAGGTGAATGAGCCAACAATAAAATTGTGCAGAGCAGGGTTTCCGACTCGCCAGGCCAGGTTTCCTATCTCCGGGGACTACACTGTCTCTGTGACTACAGTGTGATGCAACAGACACAGCCAGTGCCTGTAGGACCAGAGGGTCACAGGTTCAGATCCCAGCTGGGGCTCCTGCCAACTCAGTCCCCATAGTTTTATCCACCACTAAACAGTGATAGTAAAGACACTCCTGTATTGCAGAGAATATAAGCATGGTTCAAACACCCATATTTTACCCTACACCGCACACAAACCATAACAATGGGCATTACCTACAGCCGAGTACCCCAAATTCAGCCCTGGAGTGCCACAACTCAATCAGGTCATATGCTTTTTCCCAGATAAGGACATGTCTGCATGTTGGCGGAAGGGTACAGGTGGTGGAGGGGGCAGTGGCTGCAAGCCACAACAGACAGTGGCCCAGGCCTGTGCAGGCTGGCAATGTCCACCGCAATAGACAGGCTCTGTTGGATGTACAGTCATGGACCCCCCAGGGAATGCAGCATATCTGGGGCAACACGGTGGTGCAGTGCACACAAACAGTGTGTGCAAGAACAGAAGGTCACAGGTTCAAAGCCCAGCTGGGGCCACTGCCAATCCTGTCCACATATTTTTCCCACAACTAAACCGTGATAGTAAGGACAAACCGTTATTGCTGAGCACATACGCATGGTAAATACGCCTATATTTTACCACACCAAACACAGACACCATAAACAGGCACATTACCTAGAGCAGAGTCTCCCAAATGCATTCCTGGAGGGCCCCACACCATTCAGGTTCCATGCTGCCTCTAATAAGGATGCCTGTGCTGCATATCTATGCACCACCCCCATGGTATGCAGATGTAGCTCATGCATATTTATGAGGGACAGCATGAAAACCCGAACAGTGTCTGGAACACCAGGACTGGAGTTGGGAAACTCTGCCGTAAAGCAGCAGCCAACAGGGCCAGACACACCCACACCCACACACACCCAAAGGCTCCATTGGCCAATGCCTCCTGGAGAGGCAGGACATTGGGCCCTGCCTGTATCTCCCAATACTAGCACTTGCATACCTTAGCAATGCCACCCTACACCTGGGTATATGGTACACAGCTATCAAATGTTTCCTATGATAACTGGCAGATAGCAAGTCCTACGTTAAGCACATCTTGCTCATGGAGCTCCACCATAACAATCATTCTGATGTCTGCGGTGTGTGCTGCAGGTCTGGTCTCTGACAGTGTTTACCACCCTGGGGGGTGACCCCCATCAATATTGCGTACCATATCCATGCCTGTACTGTGCCCAGGACTGGCGTGGTGGGTATGGCTGCTGAACACCTCTATAGTAGCACAATGCTGGCATAGGTGTGGGGGTGGCTGTCTGTCTATCCAGTGTGTGGTGGCTGCAAACACCTTCCACAGCCCACACTGCCAGCAATGTTGCCAGTATTGGGCTGCCAATGTGCATAATGAGGAGCAAGGTACCATGGGTATAGGCCGGACAGGGTGGCCTGGCCAGGGTGCATCTGCACAGGGCATAGGGCACTGACTGGGACATTTTAATGCCCGGCCACCACCTACACAGACAGGGTGACCTCAGTATGTCCTGCTGAGAGATCACTCTCACCCAGACTGTGCAGTTACCACAGCATGGCTAGGCACCCCCATAGTGCTATATAGTATTTCTCTCATGTGATAGATATGGGTGTCCTTTTGGGGCCCAGTCACTGATTTATCTGCTTGCTGTGTATGCTGACATCCCAGTTCTGGGTGCATGCATCTCCACTGGGAACATGCACTATGGCCTAACTAGCAGGCTGTTTGCAGCTGGTATGCTTGTTGGAGCAGCTTGCAGGGTGCAGTGGCTGATGAGTTGCTGCAGGAGAATATCAGATAGTGTTGGGGTGTAGCTTACCATGTCCAGGCCTAAATGTCTGTCTGCTATTGTGTTATGGATGTGTATAGAGCTGCATTGACTGCCCTGTGGGGTGTCTGTCCCTCAGCAGGACTGGGATTGATGGTCCCCTCTACTGCCACCTTTGCAGGGAGGTAGAATGTGGATCTATTGATGGGAGACCCTGTTTGCCACCCTCAGCCCTGGAGGAGGGGGTGTGGTGGTGCATGGCCCACCAGGGGGTCCATGGGGGCTACACCTGATTGAAACAGACAGATATCCAAGATGTTTGGGCAGAAGCTACCTATCTCACACATTCACACTGCTTTGAACCTCCAGCATGGCCTCTTTCAGGCATGGGAGGTGTTGTGGACCTGGTCCTGGGCGCCTCATTGCACCCTCAGGGTGAGCACAGTACCCGCACAATGTGACGGTGTGTATCTACTCTGTGCTAGTAAAACATACGGTCAGTACCCCCTACCAGGCCGGGTTCTGTGTGGGTGCACATGGTCACTTCCCCCTACCAGGCCGCGGTGCTGTGGGGGTGCATTCCCCATCTTGTGTTCATCTGTGGACAGCTGATTTACATGTGCAGTGCATCATGGGTATGGGTAAGCTAACCCTATCCTGGTGACCACAGCAGACTGTCTGTGTGGTAACATGCAGGCTCTCTGCAGCCAGCCAGGGGCTCACTAGCAGCTGTAGCCCAATGGTTACCTCACTGCCTGTGATGCCAGAGGTAATGGGTTCAACCCCACAGTGGGGCTATTTGATAGGGTTGTCCAATGCATTATCTTTATTTAATGTACATATTTTGATGCCAGCAAAACCACCCTCAGTGCAGTGTACTGTACCCATAAGGTGCCTCTGAGGGCACTTTATAGGGTGCCCTATAGGGCACCTTATGGTTTCCGTCCATATAAGGAGCACTATACATTATCCTGTGATGCAACTTATAGGGTGCCCTATAGGGGACATTTTAGGGTGCCATGGTGGACAGTGCACTTTATAATGTGCCCTATGGAGTGCCTTATAGGGTGCCTTATACGGCACCTTCACTTACGGCACGTGAGGGCGTGTTTGCTGGCAGCAATTAATAAAATAAAAATAAAGTGCTGCAGGAAAAAATATGTACATTGCAAAGCTGATGCCACAGCCAGCCTTACGTATTAGGCACCCTGGGGAGCCAACTCATGACACCTATATCAGCAGTCAGTGCCTTAACCATTGTGCTGGACTGCTGCTCCTCTTTGCCTGTCAGCGCACCTACTTATGCTTTTCATTCCTTACACTGCACAGTGCTGCCATAAAAAACAGTACTCTGACCTTGCGATACCTCATACGGCACCCTCTAAGCAACATTCTAGGGTGCCTTGGCGGACAGTGCACTTGAAAATGTGCCTTATAGGGCGCCTTATGTTAACACGCTTTGAGAGTGCGTTTGCTAGTAGTGATAATTAAAATACACATAAAATGACTCCAAAAGCAATCTTCCCCATAATATGTAACACCTCAGCCAGCCTTGTTCATTGGGCACTGTGGGGATTGAACCCTTGATCCCTGCACCATTGGTCAGTGTCTTAACCATTGTGCTGTGGTTCTGTTCCTGTGCTTGCATATTAGCGTGCCGCCTTATGCCGCTCAATATTAAAATGCCTCCTAAATCAATAGCACACTGCCTAATGCCCAGCAGTGTGCCGCCTTATGCTGCACAATATTAGACTAGCTCCTAAAGTAATGCCTCAGCCAGCTGTCTACATTGTGCACTGTGGGGGATTGAACCACTGATCCCTGCACCATTGGTCAGTGTTCTAACCATTGTGCTGTGGCTCTGCTCTTCTGCTTTAACATCAGTGCGCTGCTTATGCCGCCCAGTATTAAAATGCCTCAAAAACATTAGCGCGCCGCCTTATGCATATGCCTCCTAAAATAACAACTCAGCCAGCTGTCTTCATTGGGCACTGTGGGGGATTGACCCCCTGATCCCTGCACCATTGGTAAGTGCCTTGACCATTGTGCTGTGGCTCTGCTCTCCTGCTTGCATATCAGCGCGCCACTTATGCCTCCCGCGCAGCCATCTCATGTGCTAATGTGCGGGGTGCACATGGGCGCCGCGCACCTTAGCGCATCTGTCACTCACGGATTTTCTTTTTCAGCGCGAAACGCCCACTCCTTATATGGCAGCCGCACTCTACTGCGGCCCGCACTTTAACAGGGTTTTAGTAAACATACCCCTTAGTATGATAAAATATATTTCTAAGATTTATACCCATATTTTGACAGCTTATTTTATACACTACTTAAAATAGTGGAATTTCCAAAGTTAGCTAGAAGGGATTCTTTTCAAAATAATGATGCATGAAAATATGGGAGGCAGAAGATCCCTGGTAGAAGATCTGTCACAAAGAAAATGATAGATTCAGGCTAATGTTCAAAGGGAATTAGGTACTGGCCATTGGGTAGGCAATGCATAGCTCCCTTTTCCATGGAATTTAAACAATGATATGGATAATATTGAGCTATTTAAATAGCTAAACAGCCTAATACTCTTCATATAATTATGGGCCAAGTTAGAGAGAGTTAGGGGAGCAGCAAAGACAGCTCCACAAATTATCCATTTAGTGGTGATGCAATGCGAGTGTGCCTTCAAGTCAATGATGACTCCTCGTGACCCAGTGGCTCCTGGGTTTTCTTGGCAGTAGATTGCCTTCTGAGGCAAAGGATGGTTGTGACTTGCCCAATGCCACAAGGAGTGCTAGTGGGAATCAAATGCTGGTTTCTTCGTTACTGAACCAGTGCTCTAACCATTCGGCCTAAAATCAGGCCTAAATGAACTACATCGTGATGACTTGAACTGGGCTCAATCTAGGCATAGGCAGCATAAGTCTTTTCTTACTGACCTTCAGACCATTCACTGGTGCTACTTCAAAGAAGCACCTCCATGACACTTTGATCTTCCACCCCACTCCTGCTTTCCAGTCTCCAGGAGACTTCTCTTGGCTCTCTAAATTACAAGGAAGGATCTGTGCCCTACTGTCTGCTGCTGCCTATGTGTGCCGAAACTTTAAATCCTGCCCTGATATGATCAGTGCTTAATCCATATGTTCAGTACTGCTACCTGTAATAGACATAGTGGTGCTGAGTATATGAATTAAATGCGTTGGGCTTTAACTGGAGCTGCTGACTATGCTGGCTGAAAATCTGGCACTTGCAGTTTTGAACTTGATGATGTTGGTGCAGGGATGTGCACATAGAAAACATCTTTGGTTTATTTTCCGATTTTTCAGAATTTGATCCAATTTTTGGGCTTTTTTCAGTTTATTTAGAAATAGTTTTACATACATTAGAATTCTTTAATTCATACAAATCAATTGTACACCCCTTGCTTTGTAGTTTAATGTGTGTCAAATCTATTGATGCACTAATGAACGGAATGTGCACTAATGAATGCACATTCCTGTTGTGGTGAAAACCTAGGTAATTTAGGATTGATATGCATAAAGGAAAATAAGGGCAGTCTGGGATTATGTCTAAAAAATGTGCAAGATCTGAAAACTTGGCCAAAATAAAAAGGAAAACTGAACTTGCACATGTTCACACTGGAAATAGTACTTAATGATGACGACTGTCAGAAGATGGCATCACTTCTTATATATTCTTCCTTGTCTTGGAAGAGTGTTCATTGAGCCTCGATCATGAGTCTCCATGAAAATTTAGGGAGAGAGGGGACAGT
Source organism: Ichthyophis bannanicus (assembly GCA_033557465.1). Classification (NCBI taxonomy): domain Eukaryota; kingdom Metazoa; phylum Chordata; class Amphibia; order Gymnophiona; family Ichthyophiidae; genus Ichthyophis; species Ichthyophis bannanicus. Next base: position 261,767,849 of record CM066035.1, read on the forward strand.
AGATAATAATGTGTGTTAAGGAAATAATGCATGATATTTGTCACTTAACATGTTAAAAGGCAAAATTGTGCATGATTTTACCTTAACACACTTTCATTTACCACAATGTGGGCTACATAATAATGAGGTGCAAAACATGCAAATGCTTCCAAAACACCTTGAGACCAATTCTGAATTGGCACCGTTCAGATGTCCAAAATCTGGATGGCCCGGATCTGGCCCCGATTCTGCACCCGCGGGAGCTAGCCATTCCCGCGGGAGCAGGATCGGAGCACTTGGATGGCACAGATGTGCCCCAATTCAGGCCCGTTGCACATTCGGAAAACTCCCTATCTAGGCCACCCTATGCTCCTGCATAGAGCCTCAGTGCTGTGGCACCCCAGCGCCATGGAACCAGGATGCCATGCAAGAGCCCCGATGCACTGCGACTAGGTCAAACAGCATTTCCCCGCAGCCTGACCCCTGGAGTGGCCTACCAAGACTGGGATTGGGTGGCAGGGAACCTCCCGATGCTGCTCACCTGTGTGTGTGTGTGGGGGGGGGGGGATCCACCAGAGCCACTCTCTGTACCTGGGGGGGGGGGAGACTTATTCCACTTCTGGGATGGAATAAGTTCTCTGTACATCCTTCACTCCCCAGACATACAGAACTGTGACCAGAATCGGTCCTGTACATCTGGGGTCTTGGGCCCATCTCCGCCCTGCCCATGCTCCTCCTCCGCCCCCCCCCCCTACTGCACCCATCCAGAGTTCCCCGCACATTATCACTGTACATACGGGGAGCTTTGGGGGCAGAATCAGCCCAAAGCATTTAGCGGGGGATGTACATCCAAACCGGACGTACATCCCCGCTAAATGCTATTCAGAATGACCCCCCTCATTATTATGCAAATTGAACAATGCTGCTTGTATTGAACTTCACAAGCTGAGTTATTTGTGCAAATATAGCATCAACTTTGAGCTAGTGTTATTTTTCCTCCCTGGGACCATAGGGCTACTAACACACAGCCAGATGCTTCTGGAGGCCATCTTAAAGGGTCCACAAGTTAATTAAGTGCTGCGTAGACCTCCACCCTCCCAGCAAAGAACCTCCACCTCTTGAAGATACCCCTGAACCCTTTCCCCCCAAAAGAAACCCTTCACCTCCACAGAAGAACCCCCTAAGATCTACCAGGGGTTTCCCCTGGTGTCTAGTGGGTGAGAAAGAGTGATGTCCAGTTATTTCTGTCCCATCAGATGCTGGATTAAAAATACTGCCATTTGACCCCCAAGAGCTCATCTTGCGGTTCTAGGGGTCTTGTCTGTCCTAGGCATAGTCTCACTAGGGATGAAACTGCTAAATGAGGATCTCTTCAGTGTTCATCTTGGCTAGAACTGGAGCCAGAGGGATCGATTTTGCTACCATTGCCTGCACAGCTTGGGCCATCTGGATTAGGGAGGTATGTTGCAGCCCTAGTTGCTTCTGGAAAACTTGCTGCTGCTCTCACTAATTTTGCGTGGCGCTGTAGCCACCTGCTTTTCTTAAGAGTGGACCTGAAGTAATTGCTCCATCTTGAGCTGGTTCCAGCTTGCACCGCCGTCTGCAGCTGAGTTATTGCGTTTTGCTTGCCACATCCATGTTAGTACCAATGCCATGTAATTTCTCTGAACTTCTCTAAAAGTCCAAAACGTCTCCTTTATCAATTTGGTTAAGATAAGAGACTTGACATCACTTGGGCCTAGAGGCTGTCCTCTCTATAGATCCAACATTTTTATTCTTCACTAAATCTACATGTACTCTGTGTGTACTGAGGTAGTCTAAGCAGAGAAAAAGTGTTAAAATAAGATCTCTTCTCTTAAGGAGAAAATTGCAAATGGCAATTTAAGTTTTTCTTACCTAACTTAGAAGCAGCTGAAAGCTTTTGACTCATTTCTTATCTTGCTTCAGAGATCTTCATAAAAGTATTACTTCAGTTTGCTGAAGTAAGTAAATTGTCATTGGTGTGCTACAAACATGTTAGTTCACTGTTTCACTTGAAACTGCACAAATAAAGTCAAACCACTTCTGAGATTTGCCATCTCTAGACAGTGACATGTGAATTCAGATGTATGCTCATTTCCCGTCAGGTGTAATTAAGTAGAAAGCTTGCCTAGGAAATATTCACAAACAGCAAATGAGTTAGACTGAACCCTTGTAAGTACAGCTTCCCCCATCGTCTTGAGTCAAGGCTGGAGTGACTCTAGCTTAAGAGTACTTTTAAGTTCACTTTGGTTCAAAAGTGGCCATGATTGTATGTCAGCTTTATTATAGGAAACTAAATGAGCCTTTTATGTTAATATGATCAAGTGACCTTAGAAATGCACACTCTCTACAGAATATTTATATTTCTATATGCACTCCCATGAGAATGTCTTTAAAAAGATAAGAGAAACACATATTAGTTTTATTTTGACAAAGTTTTGTTAGATACCTGTAAGTAGTATAATGGATACACCACCCATGACCCTGCCCATGTCCCCGCCCCTCCCATAGAAATGAATGGGGATAGCTCCTCCCATCCCTGCCTCCACATCTGCCCCTGACATGCCCCCACCCCCTGACATGCCTACAACCCCGTCCCCACCACACCCCTAAGGATGACATCAGCCAATCAGCGCTCACTTCTGGGTTAGGCCATGTCCACACCCCGCTCCCTCCCATCCCCAGCCACACACCCCCAGTCTACATCATCGGAAATGATATCAAAGGAAACAGGTTGTCATTGGAAATTGATCGTGTAACCTTTCGATGACATCACTGGAAACAGGGTGTCTGACCCTGGAAATGTATTTTGCTTCCAGTTTATGCTGACATCACTGGAAACAGAGTGACTGCTTCCTCTGCATGAACTGAGAAAACACTCTGTTTCCGGTGATTTCATCGAAAAGTGATACGGTCCATTTCTGATGACACCCTTTTTTCGGTGATGTCATTTCCAATGACATAGGCTGGGGTGTGTGGCTAGGGATGGGAGGGAGTGGGGTGTAGATGTGGCCTAACCCAGACGTGAGCACTGATTGACTGACGTCATATTTAGGGGCATGGTGGCTGCGGGGTTGTGGGCATGTCAGGTGGTGGGGTGAGGGCATGTCAGGGAGCAGATGTGGGGGCAGGGATGGGAGGAGCTATCCCCATTTATTTCTATGGGGGTGGATTCTTGGGCAGGACATAACCTGGAAGTGAGCACTGATTGGCTAACATCATCCTTATCTCACTTGTCAATCAGTTTGACGAGTAGTGTACCCATTATACTACTCCTGTATACAATAGAGAAATATGTTTAATTGATCATGAATATTTAGGTATAGTAACTAGCAGTAGTAGAAAGTGGCATTCAGCACACGATTCCATGCTGGGAGAAAGAAAAAGCAGATTGAGGCCTTCTTGGATGCACATTTGTGGTGACTGCATTGGACAAAACTGGGGAGCATATTTAAGTCTTGCATATACAGGATTTTAGCTTCTTTGTTGGCTTCACAAATAGCACTCACCCATTATGATCTTTTTGACCTATGTCCCCTCCCTTCCATGTATTCCATGTATATATATTCATATAAATTTGTACATAGTTATTGCACTGTTTGGTATTTTATCACATTGTTTATTCTACATTATATGATGTTCCTTGTAAACACGTTCTGTTACATTTTGAAGTTCCATTTAAAACAAACTTGCTTTGTTATTTGTTGTTAACTGTAAACTGCATCTGAACTTTGGAAGATGCGGTATATAAATGCGAATAAAATAAAATAATAAATAAATAAATAATGTGTGCTGAGCTCAATGCCCTCTGCTAAGGAAGGATTGCTGTGCACCTTTACCTTATCCTAGGTGGACAAAGAAATGTATAAATGTTTTCTAGTACAAACAGGTAATTTCCCTCTTTGCCTTATTGGACAAATGCCATTTCAGCTTCCAGCAGAGAAAGAACGTTCTAAATGTTAAATTTTGTTTGAAGCCAGGGAAGGACACAGCCTGTGCCTTTGTAACATTATCATCCGAGAAGACTGCCAAGTTTCTTTTTAAACACAGAAACATGATGGCAGAAAAAGACCATATTGCCTATCCAGTCTGCCCCGCCATACCAACTACTATAGTGCCTCTGTTCCTTTAGAGATCTTCTGTGTTTGTCCCATACTTTCTTCAGTACACTTACTGTCCTAGTCTCTACTACCTCCACTGGGAGACTATTCCACACATCTGCTACTCTTTCCAAAAAGAAATACTTCCACCTATTACTCCTGAGTCTATCTCCTTTCACCTTCATCATATGCCCCCTCATTGCAGAGCTTTCTTTCAAATGAAAGAGGCTCTCTTCCTGTGCATTAATGCCATGGACGTATTTAAATGTCTCTATCATATCTCCTCTTTCCCGCCTTTCCTTCAAAGTATACATATTGAGATCTTTAAGTCTGTCCCCATATTCCTTATGACCTCTGCACCAACTCCAACCTGTTTATATCCTTTTGAAGGTGCGATCTCCAGAATTGCAAACAATACTCCAAATGAGGTTGCACCAAAGACTTATACAGAGGCACTATCACCTCCTTTTTCCTGCTGGTCATTCCTCTTCCTATGCACCCCAGCATCCTTCTAGCTTTTGCTATCTCCTTTAGCCACCTTAAGATCATCAGAAACAATTATGCTCAGGTCCTGCTCTTTTTTCTTTTTTTTTTTACTATATATTTTGCATTTAATTCAGAATGAGAATCCCACAGTATATAACCAAGAAAAAAGAAAAAGAAAACAATTATCTCACCAGTCCAGATCCAGAGGAGCTGATACCTATTATACACAGGCAGAAATTGCATTAAACACTGCTACCGAAGACAAAATTACATAAACCCCTTATTACATTTGCAGAGTGGCAAAACAAACAACTAGATGACCATGCTAAACCCCCCTGCCCCCCCCCCCACCGATGTCACCAGGAATTTACAAGAAACTTTTAAGAAAAATGTAGCACCCAATTGAAGTACGCATGGTTTCAAAGCTAAAATAAATTTGATACATACATCTCATGCACACTCATCAATGCCAGATCAGTTAGAAATAAAATCAATACCATTACTGACTACCTTCAATCCCACCAAACAGACATTCTATGCATCACTAAAGCCTGACTCAATGATGCTGACCAGGCTATCCTTAACCAACTTACCCTTCCAACTTACTCTGCCTATAATTGCCACAAAACACACAAGAGAGGAGGTGGAGTCCTAATTCTCACAAAAGTGACTTCAAATTCAACCCCAGCTGCCTTTTTCCTAACCCATTATTCTAACTATTAGGCAATTCCATCTCTTGGTTTTCTCTATGTGAGAGAAAATCTTTCATATTAGGAGAGTAGTTTCAAATGTCTTTGTCTCTGTTCATATTAACAGGTAAGGAGATATTGTTCATTAACTCCAAACCAGTCTAGCATAACCTTGGCTGCTTCAAGGGTTAACATGGAGGATTACCTCCCCTCTTAGTATGGGTTCAATTCCCAACTCTTCTTCAATAAGCAGAGTGGGCTTAGCAAAGTTCTGTTTTTCCTCTCACTGACAAGTCTGCGTATTCGATGGTGGAAATTTATGACATTCTGCTTCAAGATTTGTAGAAGAGAGAGCTGGGAAGGAAGTGTAATCTGATTCACAGGACTGTGTAGAGTCATCCCATTGTCTCTAGCTGTTACAGGCAGTACAGGCTCTTGCTGATTTATGGTATTCGGAGCACAAATAGCTTGAAGATCAGTACACTATGGGGTATGTTTACTAAACTGTGGTAGCGGATTCCATGCGATATCGGAGTGGCGGTCCCATTGATGTCAATGGGGCTGCAGCTCCGATATCACTCGGAGTCCGCTACCGTGATTTAGTAAACATACCCCTATGACTCAAATAAGGAAGCTACAGATCTGTACTGTCTTTGTTATTTTTATTTATTTTATTTAAAGTCTCTTTTATACCGCGCTATTTGAAATCAATGCGGTTTACAATGAACATTAAATACACATCTCAGCTTGGTGATTTGTGCTTACAATAAACAGGTATAATAACTTGGATATACATTAAACAAGTTTCTTAACAGGGAAAAACATGATAAATATATACAAACACTGTTCCCTCTAAGCTGTGCGCATGTGCGCGCGCACACACCTCGCCGAGCGAGCGCACATACTTTACAACAGAGCGCACAAAAATTACAGTTCTGATTCTGATAGAAAACAGATGTCTTAAAATTTAAAAGTTGTGATTGTAATTACTAGAAATTTTCTGCTTCATTTAGTAATCGTCTATTTTCATTTAATTTGATTAAAATCAATGTGGTGTACATACTGTATTCTGACATGTAGTCAAATTTTAAAGTATATAACTCAGTGTCATTATGTGGCGCACAAAAATTTAACCTTCCTTCAAAAGCTGCACAGCTGATATTTTATGCGCACACAGCCTACAGAAAATTAGAGGGAACATTGTATACAAACCCCTTTATGTAACTATATAAAGGGTTCTATAAACTGTACAAGCATCTCATGATGGGAGGAGGTTAAATGTGTGATAGCGAGTATTCAGTCAAGAATATGAGATGCATGAGCTTGAGGTGCTGCATTGAGGAGTGAAAGTAGGAGGGTGTGAGGTGGCGACTGAGACATCATAGTGAAGGAGAAAAAGGTGATGTTTCAGTGCCTTCTTGAATTGGGAGAGATCACTGATGGTTCTGATAGTCGCCGGTAGAGCGTTCCAGCAGTATGGTGCAAAGAATGCAAAGGCTCTAGATCTGGTAACTTGGGAGCACTTAGTGCTTGCCTTAGGTAGAATGAGGGTATTTGAAGCATTCGATCTCCTTACCCGGTTAGGAGGTGTGATTGATACTAGGTCAGTAATGGCAGTAGCTGGGTATTTCTTGATGGCTTTATGGGTCATAGTTAGAATCTTGAAAGAGATCCTGGCGTGTATGGGGAGCCAATGCAACTGTTTCAGTATTGGAGTAATGTGGGATCTTCTGGAGGCTCCATGAAGGATTCTTGCAGCTGAATTCATTGCAAGTTGTAAGGGGTTGGTTGTACTTTTTGGAAGGCCATGTAATATCGCATTGGCGTAGTCCAGGTGAGGCATTATTAGGGCCTGAAAAACAGTTCGAAAGTCTTCAGGTTCTAACAGCAAACTGTAACTGTAAACTGTAAATTTCCCTTTCAAAGAGGCTTCCTTCTGTTTCAAGGTTTCTAACATCTCCCTAAGGCACTAAGAGGTATGTTTACTAAACCGTCTTAATGTTACCGGCGCTAGTTGCAGCGATAATGTGAAGAATGCCATATAAGGAGTGGGCATTCCGGCCGCAAGGTAGCAAGAATCTGTATCGTGTGATAGTGGGTGCCATGGCACGTTAACGCATGTTAACCCTAAGTTCATGCCAGCGCAGTGTTAGAAGCAATAAAGATGTAGCCCACTGGTTACTGCAATGACTGTGGGGGCAAAGGTTATGGGTTCAATTCTGCAGTGGTGTTATGTAAGAAGGCTGTCTGAGGCATTTCCTTTTAATTTAAATCAGTGCTGTCTGAGGCATTTTCTTTTTTAATGTAAATCAGTACTGCCAGCAAAAACACCCTCACAGTGCCGTAACCTAAGGTGCCGCATAAGGCGCCCTATAAGGCACTCCAAAGGGCACATTATAAAGTGCCCTGTCCGCCAAGGCACCTTATAATGTGCCTATAGGGCGCCTTATAGGGCGCCTTATGAGGCACCTTAGGCTATGGCACTGTAAGGGTGTTTTTGCTGGCAGCACTGATTTAAATTAAAAGGAAATGCCTCAGACAGCTGTATTAAATAACACCACTGTGGGATCAAACCCATGAACTCTGCCTCCACAGTCATTGAAGTAACCAGTGGGCTACATCTCTATAATGTCTAACACACTGCTGGCTGGTCACCACACAAACTGTCTGCTGTGGTTACGAGGATAGGGTAAACCCTCCCATACCCATGATACACTGCACATGCAGATCAGCAGCCTACATCTGATCACAAGATGGGGTATGCGCCTCTATAGCACCCCGGCCTGGTAGGGGGAACTGACCGTGTGTGTTACTGGCACAGAGTAGCTACAGACCGAGACATTGTGCGGTTCCTGTGCTCACTCTCAGGGTGAGGTGGGGTGCCCAGCACCAGGTCCACAGCACCTGGCCTAGCTGAGGTTGGCTGCGCTGCAGGTCCCTATCAGTGCCAGAGTGTGATGGGTAGTCCCTACAGACACACCTAGAATACACCTGTGTCCATCTGTATTTCCCAGTCACGTCTAGCCCTTGTGGACTATGATGCACCCAAAATAGTGCATATCCTGTGTGGGTGCCATGGTCACATGTTATAAGGGAAGGGTGGTGTTTGGACCCCCAAAGTGGATTATGTAGCACCACCCCACCCTGCCCTCTGTGGGTCAGGGTGGGGGACAGGAACCACCCCCACCAACCGATCCACATTCTACATCTCTGCAATGGTGGCAGTAGAGGGGACCATCAACCCCAGTCCTGCTGGGGCATGGACACCCTACAGGGCAGTCAATGCAGATATGTATGCATCACATAGGGCAGTAGGCCTTGAAAAGCTCAGCTGCCCCCCCACCCCTAGCTGACATTCACCAGTAGAGAACAGACAGACAGGTCAGTGATTGGGCCCCTGAAAAGGGAACCCATAGGTATCACTACAGACAAATGCTGTATAGCACTATGGGGGAACCTAGCCATGCCATGGTCACTGCTCAGTCAGGGTGACAGTGACCTCCCAGCATGACATGCTGTGGCCACCCTGTCCTTGCAGGTGGTGGCCAGGCAGTACAATGTCCCAGCCATTGCCCTATGCCCTGTGCACATGCATCCTGCCCAGGCCACCCTGTCCGGACCATACCGACAGTACCTTACTCCTCATTATGCACATTGGTAGGCTAACATTGGAAACAGTGCAAGCAGTGTGGGCTCAGTAAGGTGTAGACAGCCACAAAACAATGGATAGACATATACACGCTCCCACACCTATGCCAGCAAATATAGAGGTTTTTGGCAGCCCTAGCCGCCACACCAGTCCTGGGTACAGTGCAGGCATTGCTATGGTACGCAATACTGTTGGGGTCACTCCCCGGGGTGGTAAACACTGTCAGAAACAAAAACTGAAACATACTCCACAGATATCAGAAAGGTTGCTATGATGAATCTGTCAACAAATTGTGTTTAACTTAGGATTTGTTATCTGACATTAATCATAGCAACCTTTTGATATATGTGGAACGTGTTCCCAAGTTTAGGACGGCATTGCTAAGGTATGCAAGTGCTAGTATTGGGAGATGCTGCTCCGCACAGGGCCCAACAGCCTGACTCTCTATGAGGCTTTGGATAGTGGAGCCTGTGGGTTTGGGTGTTTGTGCCCCTGTTGGCCGCTGCTCTAGGGCAGAGGTTCCCAACTCTGGTCCTGGTGGGCTAAACACGGTTCAGGTTTTCATGCTGTCTCTAATGAATATGCATGAGATACATTTGAATACAATGGGGGCGGTGCATACAAATGCAGCACAGGCATATTTATTAGGGACAGCATGAAACCTGAATGGTGTTTGGCCCTGCAGGACTGCAGTTGGGAAACTCTGCTCTACGGATTTGTACATGTTTATGGTATCTGTGCTCTGTAGGGTAAAAAAAATGGCGTTTATGGCATGTTTATTTTATCTGCAATAATGGTTCCGTCTTTCTTACTATGGTTTAGTACTGGGTAAAATATAGGGACATGGTTTGCAGGAGCCACAGCTGGGACTTGAACATGTGAGCTTCTGCCCCTGAACATGCTGGCTGTGTGTACTGTACCAAACTGTTGCCACAGAGGCAGGTCATTCCCTGGGGATACCATGACTGTTCGTCAGACAGACCTTGTCTGTTGCATTGCACGGCACCCACCTAAATGGGGCTTGGCCATGGTCTGCTGTGGGCAGATGCCACTGCCCCCTCTGCCACCAGCACCCCTCCGCCACCATGCTGACATGCCCTTGTGCCGGTGGAACTGGTGGTGCGCAGTCCCAGGCCATCCAGTGTGCTGATAGGTGGCTGCCTATGGTGTATGATATGGGGTAGGGGTGCCTGCATAGACATCCACGCTTCCCCCCGGCACCACCTGCCAATGTTATGTGCTCTTTGGGGTACTTGTGGGTACTGTCCCCTGGGACACTGTGGTACACACACTCGTGGACATGTTTGCCCTTGGTCTGTTGCTGTCTTGCTGGTTTTCCGCTTCTATCTTCCTATGTGTCAGGTAGGCATCTGCCTAGTCCACACTGTGCCCCAGCTGGCCCACTGCATGTGCCGCCTGCAGGCCCCTGTACCCCAGTTACACCATCACCACAATGCCCTTTCCCATGTGCCCACTCTGCCTTTGCTGCACATGTGTAAGCCACAATGGCAAGCTACCCCATATACAGCACAGAAAACCCTCATCAGCACTATTACTATGTTGGCACTTTCACTTTGTGGGGGGACTGAGAATTGACCCTTCCAAAAGTGAGCTCATCCGTTTCCTCTTTATAGGTTGTGTTCATTACCGTTTGTCATTATTTGTTCTATTGGCCAGCTCGGTGTTTTGGATTTCACTTTTGGTTCAGGTCATTTTTTATGGTTTTTGCCTTTTTGGTTGCTGCACATGTATCACTACTATCACTTTTCAGGGTCTCCCTGCCTTTGCTGTACATTGCTGACTGAAATGTTTTCTCTCTCCTGCAAATGCGCCTAGCGTGAGGTTTTCACTGGCGCTAATTTTCAGAGCTTCATTTCATGGTGTTAGTGTGCATGGATCCACTCCCTGCCCACTCTCCGTCCATTGACCCTTTCTCTCTGCCCCTGGGGGTGCCTTACTCTGCCCTCTGGGGAGCCTTACTCCACTCTCTGTGCACCTTAACGCTGCTGCAGACATTATTGTGTGATACGTGATGTTCTCGCACAGTAATGCGCCATTATTGCGTGATAACATCATGTATCATACAATAACATTGCAGCCGTGACGTTAGTGCCATTTAGTAAACATACCCCTAAGTCTTTTCTTCTAAAATATCCCTCATTTCTTAAAAAAGATCATGCTTCTGATTAGCTGCACCTCTCTTTTTGAACAAAGTACTTGTTCCTGCGTGGGCCTGTGTCACAGTGAAAATTGCTGCTCATTGGCCTCAGTAACTAAATTCTCAGAGGTTTACAAGACATCCTCAAGCCTGTGCTCTGCTAGAGTCAAGTGAAACACAAGCTGTGGAAGAATTGAAGGAAATATTGATACATCGGGAAGATATATTACAACTATTAGATAAACTGAAGAGTAGCAAATCACCTGGGCCGGATGGTATACATCCAAGGGTGTTGAAAGAACTGAAATATGAGATTGCAGACCTGCTATTAGTAATCTGTGAACTATCATTAAAATCATCTCTAATACCTGAAGATTGGAGGATCGCCAATGTAACACCAATTTTTAAAAAGGGTTCCAGGGGTGATCTGAGAAACTACAGACCGGTGAGCCTTACATCAGTACCGGAAAAAATGGTAGAAACAATCATAAAGAATAAAATTACTCAGCATGTAGATAGTCATGGCCTAATGGGAGACAGCCAACATGGCTTTAGACAAGGAAGATCTTGTCTTACTAATCTGTTATGTTTTTTTGAAGGTGTGAATAAACTGGTGGACAAAAGTGAGTCAGTTGATATAGTGTATCTGGACTTTCAGAAAGCCTTTGACAAGGTCCCTCATCAGAGATTTTTGGCAAAACTAAAGAGTCATGGGATAGGAGGCAGTGTACTACTGTGGATCAGGAACTGGTTAAAAGATAGAAAGCAGAGGGTTGGGCTAAATGGCCAATTTTCCCAATGGAGAAAGGTGAATAGTGGTGTACCCCAGGATCTGTGCTGGGTCCGCTGCTTTTTGACATGTTCATAAATGACCTGGAAAGTGGAATAACGCGTGAGGTTATCAAATTTGCAGATGACACAAAACTATTTAAAGTTGTTAAAACCCAAGAGGATTGTGGAAAATTGCAAGAGGATCTTGATAAATTGGAAGACTGGGCATCAAAATGGCAGATGAAATTTAATGTGGACAAGTGCAAAGTTGTGCACCTAGGGAAGAACAACCCAAACTATGGTTACACGATGCAAGGTTCCACATTAGGAACCACCACCCAGGAAAAGGATTTAGGCGTCATTGTGGATAACATGTTAAAACCCTCAGCCCAGTGTGCATCGGCGGCCAAGAGAGCAAATAGAATGCTAGGTATCATAAGGAAAGGAATGGAAAATAAAACAAAAGATATTATAATGCCTCTACATCGTTCCATGGTGAGACCGCACCTTGAATATTGTGTGCAATTCTGGTCGCCATATCTTAAAAAGGATATAGCGATATTAGAAAAGGTTCAGAGAAGAGCCACCAAAATGGTAAAGGGGATGGAAGGATACTCCTATGAAGAAAGGCTAAAAAGGTTAGGACTCTTTAACCTGGAAAAGAGATGGCTGAGGGGAGATATGATAGAAGTCTATAAATTAATGAATGGAGTGGAACGGGTAAATGTTGATTGATTGTTTACATTATCAGAATATAGAAAGACTAGGGGACATGCAATGAAGCTACAGGGTAAACTATTTAAGACTAATAAAAGAAAATATTTTTTCACTCAACGTGTAATCAAACTCTGGAATTTGTTACCGGTGGATGTAGTAAAGACTGTTAGTGTAGCTGGGTTTAAAAAAGGTTTGGACAAGTTCCTGGAGGAAAGGTCCATAAACCATTATTAAGAAGGGACCCAGGATATCAATGCTTGACCCAGTACAAGCATTGTGGAACCTGTGTCTTTTGGGGAAACTGCTACGTACGTATGACCTAGACTGGCCACTGTTGGAAACAGGATACTGGGCTTGATGAACCTTGGTCTGACCCGGTATGGCATATCTTATCTTATGTTATGTTCTTATTTTCCAGTGGGTTATGTTAGCACTACATACAAAAATGTAAAAGTAGAAATAGCGAATACTTCTTTCTCCTCTGTGCCTCTCTGCATCTGATGCTACTACAACCTCCATCACTTCCTGTCCTGCCCAGCTTGCTGCCTTGGTTCCAGTGGTTAAGCTAATATAAAAAAAAAAAAACATAAAAAGAGAGTAAAGCTTCCTACTCCCCTGTGCCTCTCTGCTTCTGGTACTGCTGTATCTTGAGTCATTGCCTGCCCTGCCTGCTCCAGGTTCTAGTGCTGCCTGGCCTACTCTTCCGCTTCAGTGCCATTGCCCTGTTGCTAGCACCACTCTGGCTGTTCCTGCCCAGCGTAATCAGCTACTCCATCACACGCTTTTTTCCACTGTGGTGCTTCCTCTCCAAAAGTGTAAAAAGGAAAAAGCAGATCAAAAAGGTTGAAAAAAGATGTTCCTCTTCTAGGATTAGCATCTTGGGCTGTTTATGTCCCTGTGTCTTGTGTTGTTCCTCGTGTCTGTTGCCTTGGCCTGCCCATGCCACGTTAGCTACAACTGCCCGGCATGACCTCCTGCCCTGCTATGTGCTTGCTTCAGCTGAGGTGTTTTGTTCATTAGGGGAGGGCTCTGCTTAGGTATGGTTTTGTTTAATGTTCAAATTCTTGATTGGGGGGGAACTAGGGGTCTGGAAGTTAACTTGGAGAAGCCACAAAACCGAAAGCTCATCTTGGGCAACTAATATCTTTGCACTGGCCTTACTTACATGGTTAATGCAAACAAATTCTAGTTCACTGTAAGAATGCACATATGAGGGTTATTTTTAAAGTAAGGTCCAATTGGCTGTAGCTTTGTAAATGTTTTCCCCCTGTAGAAACAAGCATGCGTGCCGGCTCCCGGCATGCCTTGTGCAAAAGCAGATGCCATTTGCAGTCGTAGCATCACTTTGTACGGTTTATACTGAGACGTTAAAATGTTTAAGACAATTGAGCAGCCCTCTGACTGTGAAATACGGTCTATGATTCGGTTTTTGACAGCAAGGACCTTTTCATCAGCGGAAATTTATCGCCAGGTATGTGAGGTGTACAGCCCCAATGCGATGAGTGACAACAAAGTGCGTAAATGGGTGAGATTGTTCAAGGATGGGCGGGACAATGTCCATGATGAACCGTGATAGGGTCAACCTTCAGTTATCACAGAAGATTTGGTGTGCACAGTTGACGCAAAAATTCACGAAGAACGGTAATTCACAATTTCCACTTTGTCATTGAAATTTCCACAAGTTTCAAGGTCAGTGCTATACAAAATTGTTTCTGAAAAATTGCAGTTCAGAAAACTGTGCTCGCAATGGGTTCCCAGGCTGCTTTCCGAGGAACACAGTTGCCATAATTTTGCGTGCTGAGATTGTCTGTTTGGCTTTCACTTTGACTGGAGATGATGTGTGTCTCCATTCCATCGACAGCCGCTTTGATTCTGGAGTCATGTGAGAAACCCATGTCTCGTCCCCTGTGACAATGTGGTCCAAAAGTTCATCTCCTTTCTCATTGTATCGGATCAAAAATGTCAAAGCACTAGCCATTCTCCTTTTTTGCTGTTCCTCGGAAAGCAGCCTGGGAATCCATCGTGAGCACAGTTTGTTCCGCCCATCCTTGAACAATCTCACCCATTTACGCACTTTGCTGTCACTCATCGCATTGGGGCTGTACACCTCACATATCTGGCGATAAATTTCCGCTGATGACAAGGTCCTTGCTGTCAAAAACTGAATCATAGACCGTATTTCACAGTCGGACCGCTCAATTGTCTTAAACATTTTAACGTCTCAGTATAAACCGTACAAAGTGACGTTACGACTGCAAATGCCATCTGCTTTTGCACAAGGCATGCCGGGAGCCGGCATGTATGTTTGTTTCTACAGCGGGAAAAATTTACAAAGCTACAGCCAATCGGACCTTACTTTAAAAATAACCTCGTATATCCGCATAAATACTACAACCGACTGGCTTGCTATACTTAAGTATTCTCAAGACAGGTAGTGGTACATGGTTTTAAAGGACTTGCTTCCGATACCGATAAAGATGCAGACAGAAATTTTATTTACCTATGTAAGCTATTAAATGTGCTTTGACTGATATTCCTATTAATGTTGCAGAAGAAGTTAAAGAGTGGTTTGAAAGGGAACATGGACAAACCTTTAAAGACAATGATTGTAGCTAGGTTTTTCTTTTTGCTGTCTCATGCTGATGTTACTGGAGAGGTTGCTGGCAGAAAGTCTCCGCTGTGCATTTTCTGACATAGATGCCCCTTCCTAACATTGCTTAACATGATGCAAGTGATTCTCCATTCTGATCTTACCAATCACGTCGTAAGTTTACATCCTCTGCAATCAGTTCTGTAGGTAGATGTCAGTCTTCCTCCTCTGCCTGCTTGGCATCTTTCTTTGTACCTTCAATGTTCATTCAGCTATTACTGGTGCTGCTATACTGTTTGTGTGGTACCTTGGAGGTCTCCTTCCCGCCACAGTACATAAGGGAAATGATTGTTACACTCCTAGCGCCAGTTACCAAGTGCCCTCCTGGAGAGCATTTCCCAAAGCTAACAAATTTTGTGCACACAAATATCTTAGATCTTGAGTACTGATGGCATTTAGAATGCTAACCTGCCCTCTGAACATCAATGGCCATATCTTTGGGGATACCCTGTTCCCTCACTGAACACCAGGGTCCACTGAACACTCTTTGTCCTTATTTCCTTGAGGGTTTCCTACCAGTGTTGACGGTGCTTTATCCTTCTTCCGATGCCTTTGGGTCTTTATGCCACTGTTCTTTCTTTCTTTATTTCACATATTACAATCCTATCGTCCCAGAAGCTGTATTTCGGAGTGGTCAATAGTAGCTCTTTTGTGGGACAGGGGAGCTATGAAAGAGATCACAGCAGAATAAAACAACACATGGGGGTAAATTTATAAGGAGCTGCATTTATTTACATGCCATCTACGCACATAAATCACATATTTTCAAAAACCTAAATGTATTGATGGGCCTTTACATGTATACTTTAGTCTGTCACTATTCAATGAGTATGTGCATAAGGCCAATAGTATGTACTTTTGTAGTGGGCGTTCATATTAGTGGAGCTTGGGTGAAGCTCACAAATATGCATGCATTTTATAAAATACGGGTGTATGTGTGTAAGACATAGATGAACATTTACACCAGCCACAGTGCTGGTGTGAGTACTTGTGCCTCGATTTGATATGCATTTTTGACTACACGTACTTGACTTTATCAAATAAGTTCCAAGGACATGCATTAAAGCATGCGTCAATCTAGTTGTGCCTTATAATTACCCTCTTACTCTCTTCATGCATGACAGGAGGATCCCTAGGCAGAGTTGAGCATAAGCAATAGATTCGGAACAGAAATGACAAAAAGACCCTCACTGCACATATGAACACAGGCAGCTTGCATGGCTAGTTTGAGTAGGAAGCGGTGGTAGGCGTGAGGTCCGAGATGTTGGCAGCAGCATCTTTAGTCTGGGGATCTTTAGGTTTGTGTTTCTGTTTTAAGTGAAAGAGAAATAGAGAGATGTACATTGCACATGTGTTTGTTTTGATCTTTCATTTTCTTTGACTTTTTCATATTTTTCATATTCTTCATATTCTGATGCATTTTGTCTTGTATTAAAACAAAACAAACAAAAGAAACATGAAATAAAAAATGGTGCAGGATTTGTTATGCTTCTTCTCTCCTGCTACCAAAACTATTTTTAAACACTCAATGGCCACTCTTTGCCCCTCCCTAGTATCTTACCTCATCCACTGCCACTGCCAATTTGTTATTTATCAAAATGATTCTGGCCAGCCCAAAGTTTGTGCCATTTTATTGTATGGCTGCCATTTTGAAAAATAGCTGCAGTGGAGCAAGAGAGACGGGGGATCACGCTTGCACCATTTTGATCCGATAGATGGGGGTGGAGTTTGGAGGGGCAGCTGAGAAGAGCCCAGGGGAATTTTATTTCCAGTTTTTATAGCATGGGTTTTTCAGACTGGGGCCGGCTGTAACACTAAGAGGCCCTTTCACTAAAGTGCGCTAGGCAGTTAGTGTGAGTTTTGGTGCACACTGACCATGTACCATGGCCCACACTAACTGTTAGTGTGTAGTCATGACACTAAATACGCCCCGTGAGTTATAGTGGGAGATGGACAGGTTAGGGGCGGAGAGTGGATGTGGCGAGCACCGTGCTATCAGCACTTGGGTATATGCCCATGTTCCTAAAAGCACATCTTGCAAATAGCATGGATGCAATTACTTCCACATCAATAGGTGAAGTTAACTGCATCCGTGGTGCTGATGACCCACTGTATTGAATAGTGCTGCCTACTGGGGAAATGCTGTCCGCGCCCCTAACAGGTAAGATGGTGGCTTTGCACTTAACACATCTTGGTTTTGCATGCTAAAGGTGCATTAGTTGCAAAACCACAGCACATTTTATTAAAAGGGTCCCTAAGCACCACTGTAACTACTACTACTACTTATCATTTATATTGATAAGTATACAAAAGAGAGACAGTTCCTGCTCCACAGAGCTTACAATCTGCTAAGACAGACAAACAGAATAATCTGGGACAAGGGAATTCTTAGGAAAATGATTAAAATACAAATGGGTAAAGACAGGAGGATAAGGGATCAGGATCCAAAAGCAGCCTCAAAGAGATGAGTTTTTAGCCAGATTTGAAGAGGATCATGGATGGAGTCTGATGTATTGACTTAGCTAGTCTATACCATGCATACTATGCAGCACGGTGGAAAGAACGGAGTTGGAAGTAGAAGGGAAGGGAATAGATAACAGTGATTTGCCTGATGAGTGGAGTTGCTGGGGAGGGGTGTAGAGAGAAATAAGAGAGGGGCAGTAATAAATGCAGAATGAATGCATTTGTAGATCAGCAAGACAATTTGAACTGTATGCAGAAATGGATAGGGAGCCAATTAACTGCCTATTAAATGGCAGTTAAGATTTAATGCAAAGAAGTGCAGAGGCATGCACTTGGGATGCAGAAATCCAAAGGAATTGTATGCGATCGGGGGCAAGAGTTTGGTGTGCATGGACCAGGAAAAGGACCCCGGAGTACTTGTTTCCGAGGATATCAAGGTGATCAAACAATGTGACAAGGCAATGGCCAATGCCAGAAGGATGCTGGGCTGCATATAGAGAGGAATAACCAGCAGAAAGGAGAAGGTATTCATGCTCCTGTACAAGTCATTGGTGAGGCCTCACTTAACATAGTAACGTGGAGGCCTCTTCTAATCTCTACTTCCAGGTCCACTGTGCGTCCGGTCGGAACCAGATGCACAGTGGTAGACGTCATTCTGATCCTGTGGGGCACGTCTCACCCCCACAGGATCAGAATCACATCTAAGCTTGTATGTGCAGGTCGGGACCCAATTCCAGTCAGCCTGCACATACAGGCTGCGTCCAGTTGCCATGGCACCATGGCTCCATTCAGGAGCCATGATCCCCAGCTGCCACTGACTTTGTTCATTCCTTGCAGCCCAACCCCCGATCTTGGCTCCCAAGGTCAGGGTCATGCTGTGGTGAATCTCCTGCACCCCCTCCTATCTTTGATGCTACCTGGGCCTGCTGTCCCCTGATGCCTATGGGAACTTATTCCACCTTAGAGGTGGAATAAGTTCCCCTTCTAGTCTGCCAGCCCTGGATGTACAGGGCCGACATCAGAATCAGCCCTGTATATCCAAGGCTGTGGATCAACCACTGCCCGCCCTAACTCCGCCTCTGCACCACCCCCTTCCCATCCCCATTTAACCTCCCCTACAAACGCCTTGTTTTTACAGGGAGGCAATGGACAGGGATGGCAGGTGGGCGAATTGCGGAGATGGACGTCCTAACGGGACATCCATCCCCGCTATTCGTGCCTCAGACTAGACCTCATAGTAAGCGTAGTTACTCACCTGTAACAGGTGTTCTCCAGGGACAACAGGAATCAGTCCTCACATATGGGTGACGTCGGCACCGACAGAGCCCTCGCAGAAGCATCCCCCCAGCTTTCAAAGAAAGCCTTTGGGAGATGCCACCATAGCATAAAAGATGGCAAAAACAAGATGGTAAAGGAGCAACTCCAAGGGGAGGAGGGAGGGTTGTGAGGATTAATTCCTGCTGTCCCCGGAGAACACCTGTTACAGGTGAGTAACTATGCTTTCTCCGGGAACAAGCAGGAAGTCAGTCCTCACATATGGGACTCCCCAGCTAAAGGCTACCAAAAGCCCATAGCAAAAATAGGAGTTCCCTCACAGGGAGCCGCAAGCATCAGCAAATGAATCCGTGTCCACAGACCACAGTAGGACCCCTGTGTCTGATGAAACCAGCACTCCAGTACCTGAAAACAGAAGGGTCAGAGGGTAGGAGTGCCTAAACCCCGAAAAGGTTACGGAGCACAGCCTGGCCAAAGTCACTGTCCCATCGGGACTCTTTTTCCAGGCAATAATGGGCTGCAAAGGTATGGACTGAAGACTAGGTGGCAGCCCGTCAGATGTCCATCATCGGGACAGAGCGCAAGTTTGCCACCGAGCCCACCATGGCCCTGACATGGTGCGCCATGATGCGGCCTTCCAGTGGGAGCCCTGCCTGCTCATAGGTGAGGCGATACAGTCCACCACCCTGGTGGCAACGTATGCTTGGTCAACACCTCCGCCAGCCTACTAGGGTCATAGGAGATGCAAAGCTGAGAAGCTTTGTGGTGGCCCTGAGTGCGTTGGATATGGAAGGACAAAGCCCTCTTACAGTCCAAGGTGTGAAAGACTGTCTCTGCCCGACTAGAATGAGGTCTTGGAAAGAAGGTAGGGAGCACCACTTCCTGGTTGAGATGGAAGGATGATACTACTTTCGGCAGGAATTTGGGGTGAGTGCGAAGCACCACTCTGTTCTTGTAGAACCTGGTATAAGGCACCTCTGCCACAAGGGCCTGAAGCTCACTAACTCTGTGAGCTGAGGTGAGCACAAGCAGGAAAGCCACCTTCCAAGAGAGGTAGCGAAGGTGGCAGGCAGCCAGAGGCTCGAAGGGTGGGCAAATGAGCTGCCCCAACACTATGTTGAGGTCCCATTTGGTTGCTGGAGGGTGAGCTGGGGGCTTTGATACGAGCAGGCCCCGAAGAAAATGGGTCATCAAAGGTTGGACCAAGAGGGGCTTATCATCCACTAGATGGCGGTACGCCGCCAGGGCACTAAGGTGCACTAGGACGGAGTTAGACTTGATCCCAGATTGAGTGAGGTGGAGAAGATACTGTAACACCAGTTCCACCGGGCAGGAGAATGGGATAGCACCATGCGTAAGCCTTCCTAATAGAGGCCTTGCAAGAGACCAGCAGAATCTCCTCCACCTCAACCAAAAGGTTGAAAGGGGCCAGAGTCACCCTCTCAGCAGCCACGCTGTCAGCAACAGGAACCCCAGGTTAGGGTGCAGAAGAGAGCCCACCTCCTGAGACAGGAGTCCCAAGGCAGTTCCCAGGGAGATGGGTGTC
Organism: Ichthyophis bannanicus; assembly: GCA_033557465.1. Lineage (NCBI taxonomy): Eukaryota > Metazoa > Chordata > Amphibia > Gymnophiona > Ichthyophiidae > Ichthyophis > Ichthyophis bannanicus. The sequence goes on from CM066035.1 coordinate 261,788,353, forward strand.
TCCAGCATCAACCAGCAGAGCAGCAGGAACCATGGTTGCCTGGGACACCGAGGAGCTATCAGGTTGAGCGAGGCCCTGTTGCAGAGGGTCCTGAACAAGGTCTTGGCAATCTGCGGCGTGGGAGGGAAGGCATACATGAAGCCTTCCGACCATGAGACAAGGAATGCGTCCGCTGCCACCCTGAAGGGGTGGGCCTGCCAGGAACAGAAGCGGGGCAACTGGAAGTTGTCTGGGCTGGCGAACAGATCCATCACGGGTTCCCCCCAGAGCTGGAAAAGCTGACTGGCTACCCTGGGCTCCAGCTTCCACTCAAGCGGCTGGAGGACTCTGCTCAGCCTGTCGGCCAGAAGGTTGTCCTGGGCTGACAGGTACACTGCCCGCAGGAGGATACCCTGTTGGATTGCATACGAGCAGAGGACTGGTGCCTCCTGACAAAGGGTACAAGACTCTGTACCCCCCTGTTTGTTCACGTAGAACATCGCCACCTGGTTGTCCACCTGGACCAGCACCGGCTGGTGACCCAGGTGGTGACAGAAGACTCGCAGGTCTAAGTATATGGCTCGGAGCTCCAGGAGGTTGATCTGCTGGGTTCTCTCGTCTGATGACCAGTTGCCCTGGGTGTGGAGTTCCCCTCAGTGGGCTCCCCAGCCGAGCAGGGAGGTGTCTGTGGTGAGGACCCTTCAGGGGCTCGGGGCCTGAAAAGGCATGCCCGCCTCGAGATGCTGGAGAGACTGCCACCAGACCAGGGAGTCCGCCAGTTGGTGGGTTACAGAGACTCTGTCTCGGAGGCAACTTGTGGCCTGAAACCACTGGTCCCGGAGACACCACTGCACCGCCCTCATGTGGAGGTGAGCGCCTGGGGTGACATGGACTGTGGAGGCCATGTGTCCGAGGAGGCGCAGAAGAAGCCTAGCGGGCACCGAAGGATGGTACTGTATGTCCAGAGTCCTGAGACAGTCAGCTCGGTCCCTGGGCAAGAAGGCCTTTGACTGAAGAAAGTCGAGCTTTGCCCCGATGAACTCCAGACACTGTGCCAGAAGGTGGTGAGACTTGGGGCAGTTTATGACAAACCACAAGTGTTGCAGGACCTGTATAGTGCATGCAGTGGCCTGCTGCACCTCTGAGGCCGTGCCTCCATTTATGAGCCAGTCGTCCAGGTAGGGGAAGACAAAGAACCCCTGGAGGCAGAGGAAGACGGCCATGACTGCCAGGCAATTTGTGAAGACTTTTGGGGCAGAGGCCAAGCTGAAGGGGAGCACCCTGTACTGAAAATGCCTGACCCCTAGTACAGACCACAGGTACTGCCTGTGGTTAGGGTGAATGAGGATGTAAATATAAGCATCCTTGAGGTCTAAGGAGCATAGCCAATTTCCCTGTTGGAGGTATGGCAGCAATGTTCCAAGGGAGAGCATCTTGAACTTCTCCCTCACCAGGAATTTGTTGAGGTTGTGTAGGTTGAGAATGGGCCTTAGGCCCCCTGTCCTTTTTGGCACGAGGAAGTACCTGGAGTAGAACCCCTTGCTCTTGAAATGGCGGGGCACCGATTCTACTGCTATGTCCTCGAGAATACCTGCTAATTCCTTCAGTAGAAGGTCTCAGTGAAGGGGAGACCTGAGGTGCTCTCCCAGGAAATAAGGGGGAGGTGTCTGAGTCAGGTGGAGGAGGTAACCCTCCCTGACTACCCAGAGTGCCCAAGAGTCAGTAGTGATGGTTAACCACCTCTGGGAATAGAGGGCCAGACATCTCTCTGTGGGCTGCTGATCTCCTTGGGGTAGATAGGCTATGCTCAAGGAGTCAAAAACTCCCCCTGACTGGGCCAGAGCCAGTGCCTGGGGTTTGGAACCTTCTGCTTACGAGGGCCATGCCCATGTCCCTTCGACTGTTGACCCTGTTGGGGAGATGGGGAGACCTGAAAAGGTGGGTAGTTTCTGTAAGCAGCTCCCTTCCTCGGGTAGAAGGACTTTTTACCCAAGCCCTTCTGTTGGGAAGGTGCAGTGGTCTTTTTGGAGAGCCTGGTGCTCGTCATGAACTCGGTCTCCAGCTCGGCAGCCTTGTCAGTCATGGGTTTGCCAAAGAGTTTCTCTCCTTGTCAAGGGACAATGACCAATTTGTCCTGAATCCACTGCTCGAGGTCGGATGATTGTAGTAAAGTTTGGCACCGTGCACTGATGCCCGCTACCGCTACTTAAGCTGCCAACTCTAACTCATTATAGGCTGCTCAAAACATGAATTTGGAGCACTCATGGACTGCCTTGGCCAGGTTCTTGAACAGCTGCAAGGGTTCCTCGGAGAGACCAGCTGAGAACCCAGCAAGTTCCTTCACCAGGTCTCTCAGGTACATGCCCATGTACAGCTGGTAGGCCTGGATGTGGCTGATGAGCATTGAGCCCTAGTAGCACTTTCTGCTGAGGGCGTCCATGGTGTGGGTCTCCCTGCCGGATGGCACCGAGGATTGCATCTTCTGGCTTTTCAGCCGACACGTGGCCAACTCCACCACCATGGAGTTATTTATTTATTTACATTCTCTTATATACCACGCTATTCTGCATCAGTGCGGTTTACATTGAACAAACTGAAATTACATTGAACAGGGCATTATAAACTTGGAGATAACTATTTTACAGAGAACATGGGCTATGGAGGGTTAAGTGGCTTGCCCAAGACCACAAGGAGCACCTGTGGAACTAGAAACCCCAGTCATTCCTGCCCAAGGTTGCTGTCCTCTAGTGGGATTTGAACCCCCAACCTTCCGGCCTGAAGTACCTTGCCCCAACCACTAGGCCACTCCTCCACTCCGGCAGCTGTGACTTTTTGTGACTGTTATGCGGCAGCTGTGACTTTTGGAAGCCCGGGCTCCGGTGGACTCGATACATCGAGTTGAGATATTTGCTCACTACTGGTACCAAAGCCAGTGTCTCCCACATTTAGAGCATCAGATGTTCCAGGATGGGAGAGATGGGCACCATGACCAATTCCTGTGGAGGAGCCTCGTATTGCATGATTTCCAACTCATCTGCCCGAGGGTCCTCCTCTGATTCCATAGGGAATGTCAGGGCCTTTGATATATCCTTGACAAAATCAAGGAAGCCCATATCCTCCGGCGGGGAACGCTGTTGAGGCTCCAAGATGGAAGAGTCGGATGGGATGTAGCGGTGGTGACGGGTATCGGGGAACTCCTTGTCCTCCATCTCCCACTTGGAGTAGTCCATCGAGGACTCATAGGAGGGCTGCTCCACAGGCCTTGGGGCTCCCGAAGCTGCGTGACCGGTGCCCGGCATACTTGCCGGGGATGACCACGGTCCTGTCAAGCGGGACTCGGAGTGCGACCTCGGCCGAGGATCAGCTCAGCCTCCAGGGATGTCTTGGACATCGAGGGCCCGGTGGTCAAGGCGGATGAACCGGTTGTGCCAGATAACAGTGCCCGCTGCTGGTCCATGAAGGCAGACAAACTGCACTCCAGGGCCGCCATTCTGGACTCCAGACAAGAAGACTCCACAGCCTCTGACGTGGGCACCGAGGGACTCGGGCCCAATGCCGACTCCCCCAAAGGGGAATCCTCGACGAGAATGATATTTGAGGACCGAGGCTGGTCTGCAGTTGGATCATTTTGGGGGACCTTTGAAGGCTGCTCCTTCTCCGAAGTCTTGGACGAGCTTCTCGGACTGCGGGACCGGGCCAGGGGGGCACCTGGCTGGTCAGAACCATCCTAAGACACTGCCTTCGAGGTTTTCTTCTTCTTCCTGGGTTCCCTCGAGGAAGACCCCTTTTCTGAGGGCCCAGGATGGGGCTCGGGTTCGGGAGATTCCGCCCGAGACGTCGAGGCCTCAGACGAGGCCCTGGCCTTCAGAGGCACCGGGAACTCGGGGAAAATCTTATTGTGCTTCTGCTGGTGGCTCTTGAAGGCCTTCCTGGACATCCTTTTGCAGAGTCCACAGGCTGCCAGGTCGTTGTCGCCCGAGGCAGCAGACAACAGTCGTGTGTGTCGGTGAAAGACATAATTTTAGTGCACCGATCACACTTCTTAAAGTCACTGGTAGCCAATGGGGAAAAAAAGTACCCCTGCGAGGTCGAAGACTCTCCAGGCTGCCAGTTGGAAAAAAAGGCATGAAGACGCCAGGAAAAAAAAGAATGAAAACTATAAAAATAGACTCATACTCGATGCCGAAGTAATGAGGTCGGGTGGTGGGAAGAGCACTGGTGCAATACCGGAGATGAGTAAGACACTCAGAGAGAAAAATCAACTTTTTCCGGGACAAGCCAGACAAATGTCTGAAGGGCTCTGCAGAAAAAAGAAGATGCTTCCACGAGGGCTCGGTTGGTGCCGACGTCACCCATATGTGAGGACTGACTTCCTGCTTGTTCCCGGAGAAACATAGTATATGATGGCTGATAAAGACCAGCATGGTCCATATAGTCTGCTCAGAAAGGTGGCAAGAGTAGATGCGCCCACCACTCCGTGCAGGTCACTCCTCCCCATGCCTTTGTTTAGGGGTGTACCCATCGCTCTGTGCAGGTCACCTCTATTTGGAGTATTGTGTTCAGTTTTGGAGACCATATTTCACAAAGGATATAAAAAGACTTGAAACGGTTCAGAGGAAGGTGACCAAAATGATGTGGAGCCTGCGCCAGAAGACTTGAAGACCTAAATATGTATACACTGGAGGAGAGGAGGGACAGGGAAGATATCATAAAGGGTATTAATGACCAAACAAACCTTTTTCAAAGAAGAAGAAGAAGCTGTAAAACTAGAGGGCATACGATGAAGCTGCAAGGAGATATACTTAAAAGCAACATCGGGAAATACTTTTTTCACTGAAAGGGTGCTGGATGCCTGTAATACCCTCCTGATGGAGGTGATGGAGGCAAATACAGTGATGGAATTCAAAATGGCATGGGACAGACATAGTGGATCCCTTTACAGCAAGAGGATGAAATCAAAGTAAACTTAAATTTCTTTTATACTTCAATAAATAGAGGGTGACTGACATGCACAGAGTGGCAGGTACAACCCTGAACACAGGCATAGAGGGGAGGTGATCTGCACGGAGCGGAAGTTACAACCATTCTAGCCATCTTAATGGGCAGACTAGATGGACCATACTTGTCTTTATCTGCTGTCATATACTGCGTTACTATGTTCTCTTACTGTGAAGTGACCTGAGAAGAGGGGCTATGTCAGCATAGTGACACCGGCAGAAGATCCGCTATGTGGCTGATTTTTGAAGAGATTGGAGAGATGTTTCAATGGGAGATCAGTGAGGAGCAAGTTGCAATAATCTAGGTAGAAGGTGGCGAAGGAGTGGATAAGGGTCTTGGTAGTGTGTTCTGATAGGAATAGACACATTTTTAAAAAGGAAGAGAAAAATAAACTAATGTTTATTTTTCTTCCCTTTCATTTTCAAAACAAATGGAAATAAGCAGGAAATTTTGCTAAATTCCCTGTTTCGTTTTCAGTAAAAGCACATCCGAAAAAGAGAGAGACACACATACACTGACATGTACTACATCATATTTGCAGTGATAGTATTTATAGAGTGAAAATAGGAGTATACAGTATGTACTTACAGTACCTGTATTGGGCCAGAGAGAGGCATGGATCTGGTTGACCCATTTCTATGCCCACAGCCAGGTCTCTTGGATCTTCTTTTTGAAATCCTCCAACTCCCTGGAATATATGACCTAGCATTTGTGGCACTAGAGAAGTCCTGCCAGGAGGAAAGACATCACGGACTGTTTCTCCCTACCTCCCAGGGATTGAAAATAGATGGCCCTCCTCTGGCAGAAACAGCTGCCCCAAGAGAAGCAAGACTGCCAAAATTGGGCTTTCTATCCCTGGGTATAATCTTAATCACATGCTCTGCATCAGAGGTCCCCAACCTTTCTGGTTGTGTGGACCCTTTATGAACCTCCAAAAAGCTCAGGAACCCCCAGTTCATTTCTACCACTCTTCTCCAGGGGTGGCCCAATTACTAGGCAAACAAGGGCAGCAACTTCGGGGGGAGAGGGGTCAGCAAAGAAGAGCTACAGTCAAAGCAGCAACTTCGGGGGGAGAGGGGTCAGCAAAGAAGAGCTACAGTCAAAGCAAGGCAATGTATCCTGGCAGCCACACAAACTCAAAAAGTCATCACTGAGTATTTTTGCCTTCAGGAAGAATGGACAATATGCAAATAGTCCATTTACCTTTGTAAGTGACTTTTTGAAATCTCCTTCATTATGTATATATTTATGAAACAAAGCTTAATATTTAAAAGTGTGATATCCAAAACATTGGCGCATGCATTGTCTGTGCAAAAAGAGGTACACATACAACAGCACTGCGCATATTAAAATAATACCCAAATAAGCTGCATATCATGAAATGAGATGCTAATGAAGTCATCACCTGATGCAGAGGAATGCATAGAAAACTTGCAGGGGAGTCAAACACCAGTCCTGGAGGGCCACAAACCAGTCTGGTTTTCAGGATGCCTGTAAGGACTGGAGTTTGACACCCGTGGCGTAGAGGATCACAGGATGTTACACAAAGCTCAGTATTGCCATTGTTCCTGCACCTCGGAGGTGATGTAAAATTCTGGTGTGTGTAAGAAAAGACAGCTTTAGCGTGCGCAGCGCTGGACAGTCATTCCTTCAGTGTGAAAATCTTCAGAGTGGATCTTGTGCATATAGGAGAAAAGTTCAGCGTGTAGGAAGAAATGTCTTTTGCTTCTTACTCTTTAATGGCTTTGCTCCTTGCACGGGCCAGAGCTGCACACAAAAGAAATGGGGGAAACAACAGAGAACCAAGCAAGAGCGACCTGGAGAATGCACATACCACTGCGCTGCTGTTAGCATGTTAAATCTATGTGTATGTGTTTAGCGCGTGAAATCTATGTGTATGTGTTTAGCGCGAACAGTCGTGGATCTATCATCTGTGCATGCATCTCCCCTCCCTCCCCATTTTGAACTGACATTTTGTGCACACCTTATTTGCATATGCTTCCCTTGCTCCATATCGGTGTATAACTTTTGCACTACAAAATTGTGCATATGGCTAGTAGCATGCAACGACAATGCCTGCTTTCTGCATCAACCTAAAAATCTTGAGGGAGGGAAGGGTGCTGGAGGTGCAGAAGTTAGTTGCGAGGGCGAGCAAGACTAAGACGTCTAATACCCTTGTACCAGCTCTGCTCTTCCAAGACTCTCTCCTCTATCCCAGCTTACCTTCTTTAGCTCCCTCCTCCTTTCTGTCTCTACCAGTCTCTCTCTCCCCCCCCCCCAAATCTGGTCCCTACCAATCTCAGTCTCTTTCACTGTCCCCTCCCCAGCCAATTCCCTCCAGTCTCTCTCTTTTCCTGCCCCCTAGACAATTTCCATTAGCCTCTCTCTTTTTTTCTTTTTCTGTGTTCTGAGGAGCCCCAGGGGTCAAACTGCAGGTTGGAAACCATTGCTTTACATGCATAGGAGCCAAGCATGCAAGACTCGCACAGTACATGCAAAGGAAATCAAGTCATGAAAGCATATCCAGCATGTGTGTGGGGAAGGGGGGGGGGGGAAGAAAATACCATCTGCTCAGGAGCAATACTGACAATCAACCTTGGATCTCATCTGCAAACTTATATCACATTAGTATTTACTGATGGTTTGACACTGTGCAAGAAGAAAATGCAAAACTGGCAAATGAGTGCAGTTTTTGCAATGAATTGCACTCAGTCAGATGCGTTAAACCATTTTTTTGAGGGACTACAAAATCTTAGCCAATCCTACAGTGCTTGCCATTTTCTCTTTCACTGCAGTGTGCTCAGCCTCACCAGCCTCCCGCTGAATGCCGCTCCCAACCTGCAGTGCTGCGGCAGTCCAGTGCAAAGGATGGAAGGGGGTAGGACGTTTCTAGTCCTGAGCTCAAAGACTCTTTGAGGTTCAAGCCAGTGAGGTCTGCACCAAGACCACCTTCACGGGGGTATTTCTATCACCAGACCGGAACAGCACAAAATAGCCCATTGGGTCCACCATGGGCTGAGGAAGCCCCGAGGCATAGGTCAATAGTTCGCTCTTGTGTTTGCCTCTCTTGGGATTGAAAGACAATATTAAAGACAATTCTGGATTGAAACACAATCTCTATCCCCTCAGTGCAGTCTTCATGCTGCCATCTTGGCTAGATCCCATATATAGCATGAATTTGTGAGGGAGGATGTTGAAGATAGAAAGAAACCAAAGGAAGGAAGAAAAAGCAATATGACTATAACCATGGGCGTAGTTTGGGGAGGGCGAGGGGGGGCTTTGCCTCCCCCCAAATGAAATGCCCCAATGGTTGTGATCCCTTGCCTGCCTTCAGGGATCCCATCTCCTGCAGGCAGAAAAGAATAGCACTGCTGTGAACACGGAAAAGGTCTGAAAAGAAGAGGATGGTCTTCGATCTGCCCATGGAAGACAGGATCTCCACGGACAGACAGGCTCCATCAAGGCTGCAATCATGGCCGCCCCCTTCTCTCTGCCTGCAGGCATCCGATGTCCCCCAGGCAGATTGAAGGGGTCTGTTCTGCCATTTGGGCCATCCACTTCTCTTCTGCCTGCAGGGGATGGGATCTCTGTGGGCAGACAGAGAAGGGGGAGGCCGTGAAAGCGGCCTGCAAGTAAAAATGTTTTGGGGGAGGGGTGAGGCAGGAGTTGGAGGAGGAGGGAAAAGTGCAAGCTGTCACCAAAAGGTGCATTTCCCTCCCCTCAGAACACACGCACAAGCACCCCACCCCCATACCACACACTAACAAACATAGACACTCCACCTCCACATGACAGACACTCGCACACACACAGGCAACTCACCTCCACACTACACATACCCAAGCACCTCACCTCTGCACCACATACACACACACAGAGGCACCTCACCTCTACACCACAAATCACACACACACACACAGCTCTGCAGCACACACACATATGCACCACAGCCCTGCACCCCACCCACACAAAGGCACCCATCACCATAACCCATGCACAGACTGGCACACCACTTTGAACCACACATATGGAGAGACACTTAATATCTGAGGCTGTAATTGTTGTTTTCTGTCTAAGGATACCAGGCAGTATAGGAACACTGGCATCGGTCTTGTGCGTGAGACTTGAGAGCATGCAACCAGTCGAGAGACAATGCGGGGGGGAGGGGGGAGGTCACAAGCACTGGCTCCTCAATCCACACAACATGTGGCATGGCTCCTAAATCCACACAACATTTGTTGAGGCCTGCAATAGGGGCACAACACATTTGGAATTTTGGCACCAGCTGCACAAATAAAGTCCCGTCACCATGTGCACCTCTCTGCAGGGGTGACTCAAGGCAGTCTGATGCCTGAGGTGAAGAATGAAATGGTGCCCCCCCCACTACCTTAGAGGGGGCGGAGCTTTTTTCAGAAATCCAATCAGAGACTGAACCAAACCAAAAAGCCGATTAGATTATATGGAGGAAATGCAAGATGTTTGCACACAGGGCCGTATTGAGCTGCAATCGTGCCCTGTGCGACTTGCAGCTCGGATGCACACCCCTCTCGCCCCCCCATACCTCCGTCAAGCGCTGCCTGCTCTTTCCCTGCTACTGCCACCCTCTGTTTTTTTCACAGCGGTGCCAGCAGCAGGGAAAGAGCAGGCAGTGCTGGATGGAGGTATAGGGAGGAGGAGGGGGAGCATGCGCCCGATCTGAAAGGCGCCAGCATTCTAAGCAGATCTGTCCCCCTCCCTGCTCTGACATTGTGTCGGAAGAGGGAAGGACCAGACCTGCTTAAAGTGCTGTGGAAAGGCTTGGGGGGCGCATTTTAACTGCCTACTATTGTCATGCCAGCGGTGGCAGGGCAACAGCAGAGAGCCGAAATGCACCCCCCAAGCCTTTGCGCCCTGTTTGCATACCAAGGAACTAAAAGACAGCAAGACTCAATAGCACAGTTTATAAAACTAAATTATAACCCATTGTTATTTTGTTATAAACTGCGTTATGGTTCTCGCTTTTTCTTTTTCAGCATATATTTTGCATCCACAGTAGGTGCAGAGCAGAATCAGGATATTCACCCTCAGAACTCAATATTTAAAAAAAAAATCTGATTCTGATCATCTCACTAACAACAACAACAATCACTATTCTCCAGTACCGGGCATATTGTGAACTAATAAAAAACCCTACAACAAAGAGCAAACCTACCATACCATACCATATCAGCACAAACTTCCAAAACTCACATAAGGAGCCCATCAAAAAAAAGCGTCACTAAATACTACAGTGGGCCCTGGAACATCCATACACTTATTTGAAAAGCTGAACAAGTTAAATTACTATAGTATAGTATAGATCTTTATATACAAACTCCATGTTAACAGAACACCTGACCTCATTCACACATGCACAACATCGACCCACACCAAGTACAGAATAAGTAACCACAATCTAAAGTAAAAATAAAAATATGTAGACAAAATTTAAACTGAAACCCCAAGAAGCCAGAGTCCACATGCAGTGCAACATCAGATAAATAAGAGATGCAGTTCCCCAATGCTGTGTAAAATATAAAAATAGCACAAAGTCCAATCAACAAAATTAAATAAAATTATTTTTTCTACCTTTGTTGTCTGACCATTTTATTCTCTGATCATGCTGGTCCCGATCTGAGGCTTCTGCTTTCCTGTCTTCTCTTAGCTCTCTTTCTGTGGTCTATGGTCCATGGTCCATCTGCCATTTCTTATCTCTTCTTTTGTTTTCTTCACTTCCTTCCATCAGCCCATTTCCAGTTCCAATAAACCTCCCCAGTATCAGTCCCCTTTCCAGTCCTCCCCTCCCAGTACCTTCCAATGTCAACCACCTTGCATTCCCACGACTGCACTGGTGTCTATTCCCTTCCAGCCTCCCTCCTTTCCTACTGTCCAGCCCCTTCTAGTCCAAATACCAGGTATCAGCTCAGGTCCACTCTCAGTGCCACCCCCCAGTCAGCTCCCTTCCAGCCTCCTTCCTATTACCCAGCCACCTACCACTCCCATCCCCAAGTGTCAGCTCCCTTCCAGTCCCCCTTTGGTACATTCCAGGTGTCAGCTCCTTTCCAGCCCCCTCCTTCCCTTCCTGCCCCATCCTTCCCCTGGCAGGCCCTCTCAGTATCCGCTCCCTTCCAGTCCTATTCTACCATCCCCCCACATCAGCCCATTTGTAGCCCTAGCCCCTAGTTTTCTTCCAGGGCCAGCAACACTCTCCTCCCCTCACCTATTAGCCCATTTCCTGTCCCAGTCCGTTTCTAGTCCTATTCCCTTTATCAGTCCACCCAAGTCCTAGCCCCCCAATCAGCCCATTACCAGTTGTAACCCTCCAATAAGTCTATTTCAGTCCTAGCACCCCAAACAGCCTATTTCCTGTCCTAGTCTCCCCCCATAGCCCATTACCAGTCCTAACCCCCCTCATCAGCCTATTTCAAGTTCTAAACCCCCATCAGTCCATTTTCAGTTCTAACCCCCCATAGCACATTACCAGTCCTAGCCCCCTCTCCTGATCAGCCCATTTCCAGTACTAACCCCCCATCAGCCCATTTCCAGTTCTAACCCCCCATAGCCCATTACCAGTCCTAACCCCCCATTAGCCCATTTCCAGTTTTTACCCCCCCATAGGCCATTACCAGTCCTAGCCCCCCTCCTGATCAGCCCATTTCCAGTACTACCCCCCCATCAGCCCATTTCCAGTTCTAACTGCCCCATAGCCCATTACCTGTCCACTCTTAACCCCCCAATCAGCCCAATTTCTTACCTCTGGCATAAGAAGCAACTGCTGCTGCCGCTCCAGCGATGGCAGAGGCAGAATGAGGAGCCCCGCAGCTGCCCGCCCCCCCCCCCCGGAGAGCCTGCTGGTTTCCCCTCTTTGCCGGCTCCACTTTGCAGAGCCGCGATGAAGGGACACTGTTTCCCTTAACCACGCGGCTCTGTTAAAGCTGAGCCTGCATGGTGCTAATGGTATTTCCCTTAACCGCGTGACTGTTAAAGCTGAGCCCATGTGGTGCTAATGGGAAATTTCCCATCAGTACCATGGGCTCAGCTTTAACAGAGCCACATGGTTAAGGGAAACATCATCCTTTTGCTGCGGCTCTGCAAAGCGGAACCAGTGAAAAGGGGAAACCAGCAGGCTCTCGGGGGGGGGGGGGGCAGGTGGCCGCGGGGCTTCTCATTCTGCCGCCACCGCCGCTGGAGTGGCAGCGGCACCTGATTCTTAAAACGTTTTTTTATTTTTTATTTTTTTGAAGGCAGATTGAGGCATTCTTTTTGGGGGCAATTTTGCCGCCCCCAAAAAGTTGCCGCCTGAGGCCACCGCCTCACTTGGTCTCATTATAGAGCCGCCCCTGCCTCTCTGTTAGCTGCAGATTTTCATTTTCTGAGCAGTAACATGAGGCATAGTTCTCTCTGATTCCAAATGCAGGTGTGGTCACCTGAGCAAGAGGCACTAAGATTGATGGAGGGGGGAGACTGTGGAGAAAGGCTGCACCACATGCATGTGGGAGACACCTCTCCTTGGGAACTCTGCTTTTCTGGCAGATTCCTTCTATTTATGCACTTCTGTTTTACTGCCAACTTCAGACTTTGATCCTTTCACCTTGCTGCTCCATATGCCTGGAACAAACTACCTGAATCTGTGCGTCAGGCTTTATTTTTGTCCCTTTTTAATCCAGGCTGAAAACTCACCTCTTCAAGGCCACTTTTGGATTCTGATCTGCTTTGTCTCAAAAGTGTTTCCTTGCCATTCACCTAGATATATCCTTGCCCTCAGCTATTGTGTTGTCTGTCTGGACTAGATTGTAAGCTCTGATGAGCAGGGACCATTTTTTACATGTCTCTACAGCACTGTATACACCTTATAGTGCTATACAAATGATCAGTAGTAGTAGTAGTAGTCATGAAACTGCTCAGCAAAGGAGGTAAAGTATTGCCCACTTCCTTAATTTCTTTTTTTTTTCAGTTTTATGTTTATTGCATTTTAAACATTCATGCATGTACTACATGAAAGACAGAAAGGTCATGGCATCCAATTACCCAATAACAGAAAAATCAAAAAGAAAAAAAACCATTTACAATTTGCCCACCAACAAACGAAACAACAGCAAGAGACATCAAAACAAAGAATCATGTGAAGGAAACACCCTCACAAAGGTAAAGCATATAACCAAAGCTGATTGAAAACTTATACATCAGCTGAATGGGAATCCACTGCAACAATTATCTCTTCCCTAGTGACTAAAGATTTCAGTAGCTGCCAGACCTCAAAAAAGAAGGTAAGTTTGTCCTTTAAAGGGAACATAACATGTAAAAGGAAACTTAAGCAAAAAAAGACCCACCGAGGTAAAGAACCCTAGGCTTAAACCTCAAAAATTCCCTTCTCCTCATCTGGGTGTCACAAGCCAAATCGGGGAAAATACGTACAAATGAGCCCATGAACTGCAGACCAAACTTTTTAAATATGATCTCAGGATTAATGACTTATTTGATTCCAAGGCCAGTGTAATAAGTAGGGTTGAGCGACCAGTAGCCACCTCCCTGTTAGGTCCCCTGCCACATTGGAGGTCTCAAGGGCAGCAGCCAGAGGGCTGGAACCAAAGGACAGGTGCTGAACCCTAACCAGGAGGGCAAATCCTGCTGGGAGGTTTGTAAAACCTCCCTGAAATATCTGCGCACCCCTGATCGGAGATCAAGGAAAATTTAACAGTCTTAAATTATTTTTCCTAACTTGATTCTCCAAATACTCAATCTTTTTAGAGATTACAGTCCCATCCTTACTTAACCCTGGCCTCCTGCAATCCCTGAAGCTAGTGCAGATCTTCTGTGACCTTGGTCATTTTCCACAACTGTTCCTCCTGGAATCTAGATACTTCATGCACTTTAGTTTTGAAAACCAGCAGTTCACTACTCACTCTTCCAGACACAAACATCAAGGAACAATTCATAGTGGCAACAGTGTCCCACAGCGTGTCCAATGTTATTGTTGTGGGTTTCAACAAACCCCCAATGCCCAGAGCCTCCTCTCTGCCAGGAATTGTTGTAGATGGCGTCAAATTTGCAACCACTGTTCCTGCCAAACCTCCATCTCCACGATGAATCCATGGACCAGGAGAATACACCAACGGTGTGCTCTCTTCACTCCCCCATACAGGTGTACTCAAAACCTGACTTGGGGGAAGCACACCACACAGCATACAGAGCCTGGCTTGTTGGGATTTCAATTTAATTTTGTCTATGGATATCTACTTTCAGTTTGTTGCAGTTTATTCTGTACTTGGTGAAAGGCTAACTGTGTTTTGCCTGTGTGACTGAGACCAAGAGGGTCATTTTAAAGGGTTTAGTTTGGATTTGGACATCTGAAGACATGCATATCGATGTCAAAATCATGGACACGCCTCCATAACCATTCCACAAATGACATTCACAGACATCTGCAGTGCAGGGACATCCAAACAGACACAGGGGTGTGGCAGAGACATGTCTGGGGAATGTCAATGTACTTACACATCCCCATTTGGTCTTAGAAATATCGGAAACATCTGCAGGCACGTCAATGTTTATACCTGCTCCAGGAATGAATAGGCATCAGGAAAGTGCTTGTTTTCACCTTAAAACATCCAGAGAGTGTAGAGAAGATGGAGAATTAAGTGACTAGTCTTAGCTCACAAAGGTCCACACTGGATTTGAACCCTGATCACCCTGCTCTTAAGGTACTACTCTAACTATTATGCTATTAGACTTCTTAGTGCTACAATACTATCCAGGGACATCTATATAACTGTTTGATACACATGCATATCAAGCACATCCTCGTTTCCAAAATCATGCCTGACCTTGCACATGACTGCATTTATTTTTAGATGTTCTGGCTTTGACGTCCCAAATTGCACTTGGATGCCCCATTGTGAAATGTGCCTCCAAGTGTTCTGTTAGCATGGTGTTTGGTCTCAGTGCAGTTTCTCCAAATGAGTTAGTTTTGCGCATACCATGACAGCCATGAACCTCACTTCTAAACCAGGGTATGTGGAGTATGATCTCAGTCTCTCATATTTACTGCTAATGCTCGGCGCAGTACTTGCATCATGCCAAAGAGGGCTTCCTTCTGGAGTTCGTAAGATATGACATATATGGGTAGTTTGTCAAGATGTGCTTGGAAATTCTTCTTTATCAAGCCTGTGGCTCCCAATAAGATGGGAAATATTTTTGTATCTTTCTGTCACATTTTCTTGGTCTCTGACTGTATTTCTTGGTACTTCAGAATCTTCTGCCTCTCCAAGTGATTCACAGAATAATCACTCAGAACCGACACCTCTATTATCAATGCCGTTCTGGTGTTTTTCTCCTTTACCACTATGCCGGGTTTCCTTGCATCCAGTTACTTATCCATCAGAATGGGAATGTCCCATGTGACCATAACCTCTTCATTCTCTGTAATTCTCTTAGGATCATGATCCCAGTGCTTTTCAGGCACAGTGATATTGTTGTGTTTCTACAGTTTCCAATGGATGAGGCATGCTACTTTGTTGTGCCTTTCTGTATAGAAATTCTCTGCCATCAGAACTTCACAGCCAGTTCTAAGGTGAGTCACTGTTTCCAGGTCTTTCTTACAAAATCGACTTATGTCTATTTTGCCAGTTTTTTCAGTGCTCACTGTAAACCATCTTGTCTGTAATCCACTGTCCTGGGCTGTAACTATCAGTCTCTCATCCTTTGGTTTCAATTCACTTCTCCTTAACAATTCATGTGTCCTTCTTGATCAACAAAGGGTTCCTGGAGTAACACTCTGTATTTCCCACTGTATTTGTGCATTTGCCACTTATTTCTCCTTATTTGCTGATCCTGCTATTCGCATGAACTGTATGCTGCAAACCAGGCTCCCTGCACATACAGGGCCTCTGTGCTGGGAGCCAGGGAGGGGGCGGGACAGAAGCAGGTTGAGGGAGGGGCTATGTGCTGGGATGTATAGGGCCCATTCTGGTCCAGGCCCTGTATGTCTGGTGGGCTCCATTATGATGCCCAGCTTATTCCACCTCAGAAGTGGAATAAATGAAGGATGCCCCTAAAATCTGCCCTGGCAACCTCCCCCCCCCCCCCAGGACATGGAGCCATGGGAAGTGAGGCCTTGCCGGCCAATCCCAGCCCTGGCAGACCTCTCTGAGGGTCGGGTGGTGGGGAAACGACCTGTGCTGGTGATTAGTGCTTTCGGCGCTCCTGCTGGGTGTCCCATTGCCATGACAACAGGACAACATGGCACTGGGACACCAGCAGGAGCATAGTGCGGGCTGGATGGGCTGTGGATGGACGTCTCCTGCAGTGGGATCAGGGGCATGCTGGGCCATCTATTTGCCCGATCCTGCACCCATGGGAACACCTCGCTCCCGCAGTGCAGAATCAGGTACGATGTGGCTGTCCATATCGTGGATGTTCTGACAGCCCAGACATGCCCCTTTGTGAATCGGACTCCATGTGTTTTTCTTAAGATAACCATAATGAATATGCAAATATGCAAATAAATATGTAAATATGCCACCCCAACCTTTGCCCCCAAATGAAGCAGTCAAACTATGCCCATGAGCAAAACCAGCTTATGATTTATAGATTAAAATAATATATGAACATTTGATTGATCAGCATTAATTAGCAGAGATCCAGGAAGGGCCATACCAAGGGCTTTGCAAACAGTGAGGCTGCACAGGGCGCAAGTATGGAAGGGA
Source organism: Ichthyophis bannanicus (assembly GCA_033557465.1). Lineage (NCBI taxonomy): Eukaryota > Metazoa > Chordata > Amphibia > Gymnophiona > Ichthyophiidae > Ichthyophis > Ichthyophis bannanicus. The sequence goes on from CM066035.1 coordinate 261,805,053, forward strand.
GCACTGATATCATCACTGGGCTTCCTGCATGTGGCTGGGGGAGAGGGGGACACCAGGTTCATGAGGGGGGCACATTCTAGCTTGGTACAGTCCTGGGTCCAGCTATACAAAGAGTTTCTCCCAATTTGTAGTTATTGTAGGGGAAAATTTTTATTTATTTATTTAAAATTATTTCTACTCCCCTTATTCCCAATAGTAAGCAGGGTACAACAAACAAAAAAAATAATCTAAATATTATAGTAAGAAATAATAGCAGGTGTTTGAGAGCCTTCCCTGTGGCAGGCCCACAACTGTTGAATTTCTTTCCTCTTCATATAGGTCGAGAGGAATCTTTTTTAGTATTTTATCAGAAGCTGAAAGCACTCCTCTTTAGCAAGGCTTTTGACTGAAACGTTCTGCTATTCTGATTCTTATCTTTAGTATGACTACTTGTATTAGTCCTTTCTAATTTGTATTGAATTCGTTTTGCATTTTTATGTTGGTTTTATATACGTATGTTATAATAAGTAAATAACCTAGATTTCAATAAAGCATATAAATCACATAAACTAACGGTAAATAAAAACATCAAACATCCGATTCATACCATATTATATCCTCATTCATTATCAATATGCACGGCCCACGCATCTAGCAACTTAGAACTCACCACGACTAGGGTAAAGGACTTAGGGATTAGGGATCCGGGCTCAGGGCTGACCAAACGCCACAATAAACAGATGTGCCTTCTCTAGCCTGATGTCCTCCAAGGGAGAGCTCCGCAGCACTGGACCAACGACAAAATATGCACGCTTCCGTACACGTCTGAGCGGAATGGAAGGAATGCACGGACAGTATCACCTGCTCACTGAAAAGTAAGACGGGTCAGAATATACCGTGAAGTACCACGGGGCCTCGTCCTTAAATACAAGCTCCGTACAAAATGAACTGGATAGGCCAAGCCGCCAGAAACCCTTAGGGTAATAATAGAACGCCTAGTGCCCCCAAGCAGGCGCGCAGTCTTATTTTGAACTGCCTGAAACACTCTCAAGGAAGAGACTGATAGTCCCACCAAAACTGAATTTCAACATCAAAGGTCAAGGATACAAGTGCATGCATCAACCTCCTAAAATCAACCCAATTCAAAATGCGTTACAATTTGCGCACAACTCGCAGGTTGAAAAAGCAGCTACGACCCACCGGTTGATTAACTGAATGTTAAAATAATAACGTGTCAAGAATGACACCCAAATCACATGCTTCTGTCCCCATGGTGACATTCACACCCTCAGCTACCACAGACGGAAGCTGAGACATAGATAGATCCGTTATGACTGGAAAGAGAATCTCAGTCTTCTGTCAATGCTTAGTATCTTTTCAACAATACCATTAATACTCTATAATATTTTCTTTCTCCCCTTTCGCTCCGATATAAATATCTGATCTTACAACGTTCTGCTCACGTATTTCCCGGACATAACTTGGATCTAGTGCGTTCCTGTAGTCTTAAAGTAGTGCTCAGTCATTCGGGTAGGATTTTAGTGCTCCCTTATGAAAAACAATCACGCACTTTTAATAGTTTCTGTTTGTTATATTCCAACGTGACTTTCTGAAGAGTGGGACGTCTACTCGTGGCAGGAAAGCAACTCCTGCTTCTTATAACCCCCAAGAGGTTATACAGCCTCCTTTCGCTGAGACGCGATCTGCCGGCGCTGTAGCATGGAAGGATATTACCTAAAACAAAGGTTAGATGCCCCGTGCATCACTTTGGGACCAAACTAGGTGATTTAAGAAAACGAATTACAAGGCACTAGTTTATTTATTTTATTTTTGTTTTGTTTTAAGAATATAAAGGGTTGAAGAACTACAGATACCACTGACATCCATTGAACTGTGCTCCAAGGTTTCTCTGAAAGATCAAGGGCATGATGGTGCTTACGTTACTACTAAGAATAGAATATTCATTAAAACGCAATAAAAGCTTTGTCAAGAAATTGGCAGAGGGAATAGTAATTTCTATCACACCTACATATACGCACGAATCAGAATTCTAATTCTCCTTTTCTCCAGCATACACAATACATATGGGTATGTTTGTGACCTCACTATGCAAATGTGTTTGTAAATGTAGCCGTGTATGTTTGGACGTACATGTCAACTTGTGGGGCACCAGGCTATTAGGAGGTACTACATCTGTACAAAGAGCAACTGCTTTATAAGTAGCCGGACCAGAAATGTAAGGTTAATTTGTTTAACTAAACACTCCACAAAGCAATATGGGAATTTTCATTTTCATAGAAAATGTTATAGACTTTTGTTTTTGTTTCTAAATAACAGATTGCGTCTGATTTTGAACCATGCATGTGCATTTAGGAATATTGTAGCTGTTTTTTCTCTCCTAAACATATCACAATTAATATTTTAGAATTTGAAGCGGGCAGCAAAATCCCAAGGAAAGTCAGTCAGACTGAACATCGGTGTAAGTTTAAAGAGAGCAGAAATAGTTTTTACTGCCGTCTCGGTTATTGCAGAGCGCGGTCCCACAGCAAATCTTTTAAACGATTCAGTACGAAACCGATTCCATTGTTGGACTGCACATTAAAAAGTGTTACTTGCTTTGAAGTTTTTGTCTAATGGCTCTAAACCGAAAGAAAATGTTTTCCTATTACTTAATTCAATCATAGCGAAGAGGCTTGGTAAAAAGCCCACGGATTTTGCCCAAAGTGTGACAGAGTTCTCTTTGTGTTTGCTTATCCTCTGCTGTCACACACTTTAATTCGCCTCTCTTTATCTGGCATTCAAAACTTTCTTCAATGACATTCAATAAGGTCCAGCGACTGAAAAAAAAAACCTGGTTATTTTTTTAGATATTCTTTCACAGTAGCTTTGCCTTGGTGTTCATTCACTGGATATTAACCCCTTGCTTACAGGCGAATCTAGGCTGTTGCACTGCTCTGAATTAAGGGAAGAATTGGGGCAGAACTCGGGATGTCTGGTTCGGCTCTGGTTTCTAACCTGGCCGCGGTACTGGTGCTTGTTTACCTCCTTGAATTGGTCTTGGACTTTGGGCAGGAATGCTCTTTAGAGAATCCGTTTGCTTTTCCCCCTCCTGAAGCTGGAATAAAGTTATTCCAAATTCGTATGTTCCCCACTAGTTCCTCCCAAATAATATTAAAGAAAACATATGGTTTGAATTCTGGTATTATTCTCCACACCAGAGAATAACTTCCTTATTTTATGTGAAGGGCTTGCAAGTTGTTGTTTTTAGATTGACCAAAACGGTGCACTTAATTTTAGGGGATATGAAAAGAGCCCAGACTTTTAGTATTTTATTTTGCACAAGAGAAAGGGTGTTGAGATGGACAGTCAGAGCTCACAACAGAGGCTTAATGAGTCTGGTACAGATAGACCCAGTGCAAGGAGGGTCCTGTTTTCTTCCACAAAAGTACATACAAATGCATTTATTGTTTTACTGCATCGGAGAACAATTTCTTCGCCTCCAGATAATAATAACTTTGTAAAATAAAATTATATGAAGAGGTCTGAGCGAATCAGCGGAAACTATTTCGTTCCATCAATCATTTTAGGTGAGAATTAAAAGTGTCTCAGTGGCATAAATAACTGCAATCAGCGAGTTAACTAAATTCGGAATTATTTTTATTTAAGTCGATGTGCCACTGGGGAGATAGATATACAGATAAAAAGCCATATCTTTTCTTTCGCAGCGCCTTTAAGTTATTTAAACTAAAGTTACACTTAAAAGAAATTGTGATATCGTTTATGTGAGAGGTGGTCTTTGTCGTAGCAATAGCCTCCAGGCCTACATACTAAAATTTAATGGTATAAAAAGAAAACGGGTGAAACGGCGTCCAGCTGAAACATTCAAATCTTGCAGCTCCGGACATCCATAACACAGCTGTATGTTTAAGGGATGGACTGTTTAAGTTCAACTTACACAACATTTAGCAAATAGCCCACCGTGTGAGCTCGGGCTGAGGAAAGGCATTCAGAGTCACAGAGATTTTATCCTTTGTTGTCTCTGTTTCAGCACCACATTAAAAGAAACAAACAAATAAAAGCATACAAAACAAAATAAAAGAAAAACAACAAAAAACACGAGTTTACGAAACGTGACACGGAGCAGCCATCCGCTGAAAGAGAAGAAAGTCAGAGTTTGTCAGTAGACAGAGACAAACTATTTCCAAATTCAAGAGCTAGAGAAAGCAAATAAATGTAAGAGACATCACAAGGTGGGGGGGGGGGGGGGGGGAACCAACCCTGAAATGGAAGGAAAAGCTTTCAGAATCCCGAGATATTTCGGACTAAAAGACACCGAAACGACAAAGGCAGAAGGAAAGTTTGAAGTGGCTGAGATATTCCACAGGTAGGCAGAAAATAGGCTAATGGGAAGATTAAGGTGAGGCGGAATACAAAAATGGTTGGAATACAAAGCAAGTGAAAATGCAGAATAAATACCGTAAATGGGCTGAGCGCCTTTGAAAGCGAAAGAACAGAATAAAGAGAAAGAAAAGAATAATAAATGAAGGGAGAATGAGAAAATAAACGAGAAAAAGGGGCGAGGAGGGGAAAGGACGCCTGTTACGGCGTGGGTGGGGTTGACAAGAATAGAGTACATTATGCAGTTCATTTAGTTAACAAGTGAAATAATGAGGAAGCGTGCAGAGTGAATGCCAAGAAAAAAGCCACAAAAACCCTATTGAGAGGCCTGCGCCGCTCCTGGCGTAGCCATCACATGGCGAGGGCCCTATTTAAAGGGCCGCCCCTTGCACTTTCAGCACCACTCGGCTGGCCAGCACCCGAGGCGAGACATGCCGCGCTCCTTCCTGGTGGACTCCTTGATTCTGAGGGAAGCGAACGACAAGAAGAATGACAGCGCCCCGCCTTTGTTCCCTTACGCCGTGCACCCGGCGCACTCCTTGCCTGCGCTCTCCTCCGCGTCCTGCCACTCGCGCAAGTCGGGACTGCTGTGCGTCTGTCCCCTGTGCGTCACCGCCTCGCAGCTGCATCCGCCTCCTCCGGCCATTCCCCTGCTGAAGGCTTCCTTCCCCAGCTTCTCCTCGCAGTACTGTCACTCGCCCCTGGGCCGGCAACAATCGCCTTCCTCCGGGGCCACTGTCAGTCACGGACCTGCCCTTTACCAAGCGGCATATTCGCTGCCCGATCCCAGGCAGTTCCACTGTATCTCTGTGGGTAAGTGAACCCTTGTCCCGCTTGAGCCTTCCCTCCTTTAGTTGGTGCGATGTGGTTATTTCCAAAGGCAACTCAAGGCGGAATGCAATCAGTTTTTGAACAGATCGTTCGTTTACCATAGCCAGTGCTTGGGCAATTGTTAAAATGTGACACTGAGCAGAAACGTCTAAAGCCTTTTCCCGAATATGTGGTCACATGCCTAAGCTTTCAAATCTTCATCAAGCAATTTTAGCTGGTCTGTTTATCTTTTCAAAGAAGTCTCCTATATAAACGTAAGAATTATATGTCAGGTCCGCATCGGACAAAATGGTAAAGATGGGACCCTTGTAACTCACGGTGTCCATTAAAAAAAATCGTATGCACCATACTGTTTTATCTTTAGTAGTTATGAAACGTGTCTTGTTACTTGTGAGCCCTATCCAATATCATCGTGTACTCTCGTCTTGTCATTTCCCAGACAGCTCCTCCAGTCATTTACCGAGCAGCAAACGGATGCGCACCGCCTTCACCAGCACGCAGCTCCTGGAACTGGAGAGAGAGTTCGCCTCCAACATGTACCTTTCCCGGCTGAGGCGCATCGAGATAGCCACCTACCTGAACCTGTCCGAGAAGCAGGTCAAAATCTGGTTCCAGAACCGAAGGGTCAAGCACAAGAAGGAAGGCAAGAGCGGCTCGCACAGGGGCAGCAGCTCGCACAATTGCAAATGCTCGTCCCTGTCCTCTGCAAAGTGCTCCGAAGAAGACGAGGACTTAGCCATGTCGCCGTCGCTTTCGGGAAAAGATGACAGAGACCTTTCTGTTACCCCATAGTCTAGGACGCCAAACTGCCTCGCTGTTAGAGCTCAAAACAAGGGTCACTTTTCAGGCTGTATCTCAGGCCAAAACACTTGGAAAGGATTTTTATAAAGCTTTTATATATATGATGTAAATTACAAAGAACTCGTGATGTTTGACATTGCTGAAATCATGGTTACAAATAATTGATCAGTAACTGGCTCTGTAAATATACTATGTATACTCCTCTATATATTAAATGCAACATTTAAAAGTTGGGTTGCTTTGGTCCAGGAATGTTTTCAACTTAAATGTCTTTTTTTTAAAGTCATCAGCCCATGATTTTTTTATGATACCTGTAAGTGTAATGAACCCAGCGCGCTAAACGCGCCATTCAACTGTACTCTCGCGAGAGTTTTGAAGCGAAAGACTTAAGTATTTTGTATCAATGTTAAAACGCTTCTCCCTTATTTGAAATACATTCATGCTCTACACCTGGTGCAAAGGATCACTACTGGTGATCTACAACTCTGACATTTGTGTATATAATTCGACGTTTGTTTGTTTTTTAAGTTGTTTAATGTTTGAATTATTAAAATACAGTACATTGGATGTATAATTGTATGGTTCCCCTATACCAGGAGATATTTATTTATTTATTTAAAAGAATAAAACCTTTGATAGTACGGTTGATTTGATAATCGGGTCTTCTGTTTATGCTTTAAAGATCATATGCCATCTACAGTGTATATAATTCAGGATAATCTGTATGTCTGTCTTGGTAAACCTTTTTCCCTTTTTTCTGACACCCCGGTGAATCTTGCCATCGATCTATCTTTTGTGTGAGGAGATAATAAATCGACACTCCGGGGGTTTCTTTTACCAAAGACATCGGTGCCCACAGGTCTTTGGAAAATAGCACCCTTGCATTCCTGGGTGATTCCTGCCATAGGGCAGCTTAAAACAGATTTAAGAAAGTTTATTTATTCCTCATAACCTTTTCCTCTTACAAATATATAAGTTGTTGCCAAGAAGATGAAAGCTTAACAGTGCCACCATCAAAATATGCAAATAATTGGAACCTGGCTGGCATGGGTGCTGTTGCCTTCACGCTTACAGGCGAGGACCTCATTACACTTCATTTTCATTCGCTGTTCCTCTCAGGACAAAAAACATTCGTTAGGTGGATGCTATCTGTTTTGCTTTGCAGCATGTAGTGTTTCCTTTTCTATTTCTTGCGTAAAGCTGCAATATATAAGAACATATTTAAATGTCTGTTCCAGCAAAGAGATAGATTTACACCTGTAACCTTGTAAATAAATAACGGAAAAAAAAATCAAAACCAACACCAGTCCAAACAGAGAAGGTCGGCTACAGAGAATAATTTGAAAATGAACTAAATCTCTTTGATCCCTCATCAAGGCCCTACCGTTTGTTTTTTTTTACACTGGCTTTTCCACCATCCTGAGTACACACACATGCACAGCACCGCAGCACAAGCAAAATCCAATGAAATAAATTGTCTAAAAAAGAAAAAAAAATCTCTTACAAATTCGAGAAGTTGTTTTTTAAAGGAGTGCGCACCGAGGGATGAAAACTGTATTTAAGTGTCACTTAAATGGGGACTAGTCTCGATAAATGAAATATCACATCTTTAATATACTATACTGTAGCAGGGTGTGTGTTTAACGCCTATCTCGCTCGCATTCCTACTTTCCAGTTCGGTGTTTGCTGACGGGTCTTTCGGTCAGTAGCATCAGATAACTTTCTGTCATAAGTACTACCTTGTAGCAAAATGGTGAGTTTAGACCTGTAAGCTATATGCTGGTCCTACCTGTCTTATTTTGAATGCACTTTTATCTTGTCTTTCGTTATAACAGCAAATCATATCTACAAGTTCATTCAAATTCTGCAGTTTCTGAAAATTGCAAAGGGATTTATTAAGAATTATTGCTGACAAAAACAGCCGACTGTACCCATAAAAAGTCATCGGGACTGAGGTGTGCATGACCTACGATAGAGTTAACCTGGACTGCAAGTTTAATATATTTTGGAGATTTCCCCTCTCCCCAAATAAATGATTTTAAGGAAGTCTCAGAACTGTTAAAAATGTCGTGATTCGTAAGTTACGGGGGCATTGCACAACAGACCCCATTGTCAGCTGTTTCCTCTCCAAAGTCGCTTTCCATTTGTTCTGGCATATTAAAGTAAAAAAATGCAGCTTTAAAAAGTAACCCCAATTCTTAATCCTCTGTCTGGATGTATATCAATGGGGGCTTATCCTCCGAATGTACGATAATCAGCAGCTTGTCCGCTCAGGCAGAGGGATTCCAGCAGTGCGCTGCGGATAAAAGACGCGTTATTTACAGATTAGGTCTTCAAATACTGCCTCTCACATTTTTGCCCTTGTACGTTTTGCGGCAGAATCCTAAGGTATATGTGGTTCACCAGGACCAGTCCAATCACTAGGCAGTCTAGGTGATTGCCTAGGGGGCAGCTTCTGCAGGGCCGCTACAGTCACATCAAAACAATGGCTCTTAACAGCCATACACACTCAAAAATGCCACAGTGCTTACTTTTACCTGACAGAAGAAGGGACAGAAGAGGGTGCTAGGATCTAAAAATTCATTGGGAGGGGGTGCAAGGCTGAAGGGTCATTCAGTGTGCCTAATAGCCTTGCACTGGTCTTGCTGTTCACACATTTTCTGGATTTGTTGAACTGTAGTCCATGAACCTATGAACACTTCCACGGAGTATCATTTACTCAGGTAGCTGCTGCAACCAGTGAAGGCCTTTGTTTAAAACAGCTACAGTAGAGCTGGAATTGTATATAACTGCGCTGCTCAGGATGGGATCAGTTTTTTTTTAGGGCTTTTCTCCCCCATTTGGTGATTAGGGAAAGAATCCTTGGAAAATAAGGCTTCTGAGGGTGCTAATCATGGCCCAAATATTTTGAGCAGTTAGCCTAATCCTCAAAGCTAACATGAAGGGGTTAAACAGCAACACCAACTGGTAGGAGACCATTGCCCAGGACCAACCAGATGGAGAAAGAGTCTGCTAAACTTGAAAATTCCATACTAGCAAGAGAGGTGGAGAGACGGTAGGGTCAGAAACCTTCGGGAGCATATACCCAAGTTGCAACAGAGTCAATCCTGGGTGGGCTTCTTCAGCAACTATATTTGGACATGAGCATAAGACAATCTTGGAAGACGATCATTCTCCACTGTGGAGGTCTTGCTGTGGCTGCTTAAAGATCTTTTGGGGGGGGGGGGGGAGCTGTTTGCCTGCATGACTGAGGCAGATGTCAGAGCTCTTTTATAACATTGGCATCAGATGTCGCTCTTTCTAAACATCGCACAAATAGAGCTGTAGATGGTTAATTTGCCACTGCCTTGTAGATATCTTGAGTACTATATTGAATGTTTTGGTCTACATCAGTGGTATTCTGCTCACTACACCAGGGACTAGTAGCTGCAGAATTTGCTCCTTGGTCTCCTGGTGACTCATTTACAAATATGAGCACTAATGATATCACAGCAAGGGATAAATGGCCTTGTGCTATGCTGCCGGAGGAGCTTGCAGTCTGGTGGCAATTCCTGCACTATGTACAAAGAGCTGGGTCCATGCTGATGGTATATACACTGCCAATGCTGGTCTCAGTCCTATTGCTTATGATCATGGAAACATTTTTCCCACAAATTTGTCACCAAATCAGAAGCCTTCCAAACTGCCCGATGTAGGCAGATCAGTAAAATAATCTTTAAACTGAAAAATGATTTTTTTTTGAAGTTGAGGAATTTTTTTCAAATGAATGGAACCAGCTCTGCCCCTGGTTATCAGCAGTGCTGCATTTTGAAGTGCCTTTTTCATCCTGAACTTTCCTTCTGTTTTGTTTTTGGGCTTCCGTCTCAATTGGAACTGGCCTTTACTGGGCAATAGTCAGGTTCACCCTAGTTTTATATTATTCTCCCCAGCTGAGCCCAGTCTTCATAATGACAGTCCTTGCTCAGGGATCACATGCCGCAGAACTCAGCTAGCTGTTACGAGCCCTAATGCTGGTCACTAGAAACTACCATTGAGTGGTGGCTGAGAGTCCCCAAGGATTGTGAATACTGTCCTCACAGTATCCCTTCTCCAGCCCCATCTGTTCCAGGGATTACACTGGTCCAGGAATTATACCAAGTCCTGGGTCATCACTTGCCATGGAGCCACTGATCCAACTCCAGCTAACTTTAGTTTTGAATTCTAGCAAGAAAAGAAAAGCAGGAATTTATTGTACTTGTCTCACTAGCGACTGAAGGATTGGTCTTCTATCACATCAACAGAAGTATACATCAATTTAGTTGCTGAAAGCTCACAAAGTGTCTTCAGCATCATAGATCTCATTACATTGCATGGGGAGATTTGTCCTCGTTTTACAGTGCATTTCCATACTATTAGAGTATTATGTTCCATCATCCAAGGAGCACTTTTGTAAAACTGCAAATGCTAACTGGCAAAGTTAAGGTGAGGTAAGGGGAAAATATGTGGGGGAAATGGGGTGGTGGTGGGGGGGGGGGAGTGCTGTGTGTGACAAGCATTAGTGCTGAATTTACAACACAGGACACACCACCTGGGAGCTACATTGCCTGCCTCAGCAGGTAGCATGGGAACCGCAGGCCCGTTGTCACAGGAGTATGACAACAAAATAGCAGCAGCAGCTGCAATGGTCCAGCTCCCCCCCCCAAGTCCCGATCCCAGTCCCCACCTATCAAATTCCCTCCCCAATCTAAGTACTCCAAACACTTCTCTCCTGCCAATTAAAGCCTTCCATCCCACCAATCAGCAGACTCCTTCAGTCCCCTGAAAACAACCCAACAATGGAAAGCCTCTTGCAAGACTCCCACTCCCAATAAGGCCCCCCCATAAGGCCCTAACTTGGAGCCTCCCCCACTCCCCCTCACAAGACTACTGCTAGGGGTTACCAGCACCATTTTGAGATTTCTCAGCGCCAGGCTATGAGCTGAGGGGAAGCACACTCCTGTCCCATTTCCACTGGATCCAGATGGATACGGGGAGGCAGGGAAGTGTCTGGGTTAGGGCTTTGTGGAAGGACCTGATCAGGGGTGGGAAGTCTTGTTGGGATGCTTTCTAGGGGATGCTGAAGGGAGGGTGCTGATCAGTGAGTGTGGGGCAAATTGGGGATGTTTTGATCAATGAGGGTGGTGGAAAAATTGGGGAGTTTGATAGTGGGGGCTGAGATCAGGACTTGGTGGGAATGGGGAGCTGACCCAACATGTCATTTTTTATTTTGATTGGGCAGCAACCATGCTATGTGATTGCTGGTGATGCTGCTGCACTTAATATCACCTCAAGAGGAAGTATTAAGTGCAGCTGCACTATCTGCAGTCATGACTGATAGCATGTGGCAACATCCCCTGTACTAGTCGTTACCCGTTGGCATGGCCACTCTCCATCCCAATCCCACCCCATACCATGACTTACAATCAGTGCATGAAATAGTGCATGCTAGCTAGTGTAATATCAGCTATTGCGGGCATGTACTAACAATGCATGCTAAACCCCATGCTAACTCTTTCTGCATCTTAGTAAAAGGGCCCCAGGGTTTAAAAAGCACTGTTTTTCCCATTCTGTACCTATGTAAACATTTTTATTGAATAAGGCTCCCGGCCTTCACTTAAAAATACAACACTATTTTCAGTGTTAAAATCGATAGTTTTGCTTTGTAAACATGAGGACAGTATTAAAGCAATTTCTAAATCCTAAGCATGCCCATTTCCACTTTGCCAACGATCCCCATTGCTTGCTGAATAGAAAGTAAACGTATGTGAATGTGTATTTGAGGGACAGCTAAGGACCCCGGTCAAATACTGACCTTACAAGGTTTAGTGATGGACCATAGAGATAAATTTAGGTTAAGCTTTGAATGAATCTGCCAGTGGAAGAAGAGCTCTATCCATCATAATCAGTGCCAGGGAGAAATTAAGTTGCAACTGCAACATTTTAGATCAGAGCTTTCCACACTTTTATTCCATATGACCCCATTTTAGCAACTCAAAATTCACTTGACCCCAGATGATGATGATGAAATAAGCATAGCAGGTCTCCAGCCTCCTTCCCTCCCCTCCACTCATCCAAAGCAGGAAGGCAGCAGCAGCCAGCACAGGGTCCCTTGTGTCGGTGTGCAGTGTGTGCTTACAGACCCCACTACTCAGCAGGGGTCTCCAGGCTAACAGGAAGTTTACCCAGGCGGGGCAAGGGCTTATGAATGTTCACTGGCTCACAGGCCACATGCTGACTGGTGACTGCCACTACTTGGCATAAATCATAGTGAGAAGGGGAAATGGCCATGTTTCTGTGACCCCATCCACTGCTAATGTGACCCCATTTAGGGTACCGACCCCAAGTTTGGGAACCACTGTTTTAGATATTTTCAAAGAAGGCCAATGCAGTTTCGCATGCCTGATTTATTGTTTCTTTGTTTTTTTTGGCAAAGTAGGTTGGTTAGCTGTTACTTCACTTGAAAATGTGAAAGCATATCAGTTTTTATTGAGATGCTCAAATGTTACCTGTGAACCGCACTGCTTTTAAAGAGCGCGGTATATAAAAAACAATAAATAAATAAATAGTAATATCCAGGTATTGCCAAAGTAAAAGGAAGGAAGGAGTTTTCTTGATAAGCGACAGGAAACCTGCCCTCTCGAGGCATCCTTTTTCCTAAGATATCCTATAAAGCATGGTGGGGCTAGCTATGCTTTCTTTACCCCCGAACAACTGAGACGTTTTCTTGCTATGGAATAAATTCCCTCCCTTTCAGCTGTGTTATCTGAGCAATTGGCTATATTGTGAGCCAGTTTGTTCAGCTTAGGCCTTTCTTTCAATTTTCATTTTTTGAATTTTCTCTCCTACTGTTTGAGTTCTTTTCCCTCTTTTTCTTTTCTCTGGTTTTGCGGTCTAATAATTTACTTTGTAGTGATGTTTTGCTTTAGTATAATTTATGGGACCCTTTGCTAAAGTGCGTCAGAAATTTTCACTTACTGCTCATTAGTTGCAAAAATCATCATGCAGTAGCTGTTGGGAGCATGACCAACATCTTCCCATACCACAGAGGATTAGTCATGCCAGATCTATAAAGGAAATCACAAGCATGCTTTATTTTATAGAATACGGTGTTAAGTGGCCCCCAACTTGTGTACACTAGAAACAAGCACTTACGCCTGCCCTACAGCAGATGTAAATGCCTGCGCCTAGATTTTGGAAGGTGTAGTATTCTATAACCTACATGTATATCCCCACGTTCTGCCTCTGCTCCTTCTCATTGTTGTCCCTGTGCCCGCCCACCCCACAGAGACACAAGATGGCACATGCTTGTGGTCTTGCAGAATAGTGCTAAGCAGTTAGCATGTGAATTGGTGTGCACTATCAAGGCACAATAGTAACTACTATCATGGCCATGCACTAAGAGATAGCATGCACTATTCATGAGCTAACTGCTTAATGCACTTTCGGAAATGGTCCCCTTTGATCAATATACTGAAATGTATTTATCTTGTGATATATTGCTTTAAGTCTATAAATAAAAAATAAAGGGCCCTGTATTCAAAGACTTTTGTTTCTAATTTTGAAAGTTATGTTCCTAAATTGGCCTGTTTTAAAATTTACTAAGGTTGGGTATTTAACTTTATTTTCAAAATTTCACTAAACTCCTAAATTTAGGAGCATTAAAAGTGGGCAGTAACAGGGCAAATTTAGGATGGGGAAAAGAAGTTAAGAGCTTAGCACTGATTTTCAGCCATAGACTCATAAATCTTGGCAAATTTATGACATTTATAAGCATAGGGCCCAATATTGTATGAGGTGCCAAAGAAGTCAGTAACTGGCTAAGAAAACCCGCTCAGTATAGGGGCACGAATCATGAGTCAAGCAGCGCACACATGGGCAAGAAAGGAAGATCAGCGGTTATAAGTCAACGGTGGCTTGTGGGTAAATCATACTATCCGGGTAGTGAGCATCGCCAATTTTCATCATACCCATGCATCGAGGCCCACATCAATATTGGCCCATAACCTGTGCAGGGTGCAGAAGGGAAGCAAGAAACCATGCAAGGATGACAAAGCGGAATATTGGTCCATTGTACGGATAACACCTGGAACAAGCGCAAAAATACAATATCCCACTCTGCACAGGTAGAGTAGGCAGAGGGAGGTGTGGCTGGTAACTCAGGTTTTGTTACACAGATTTGACGGCGGCATACTTGTGTACTGTCTCCCATACCTGGTTATTGGCTCTGCCAGTGCAAGAGCCCCCTCTAGCTGGGCAGATGCACAGCAGTAGCATGGCAGCGAGAAGGACTGCCAACTTCAGCCCCACTGAGACAGAGACGAAGCTAGCCCTGAGGTCTGAGGGGGTGCTGTGCCTCTCCATGGCCATCTGGAGGGGGACACAAGAATGAGCAGGTCACTCCACGACTTGGATAACAGAGAGCTTTATTGGTACCTAAGCAGGTCACCCTACATGTGTTTCGGCAGGTGCCTTCTTCAGGGGTTACTGACCTCTAAAACCACATAATAACATAAAAATAAAGTAAAGATAATTGTATCAATCAATATAAAATATAGAACATGTAAAAATTATTATATAAGCAAAAAGATCAAAGGTCAATGATATTCACAAACTTCATAAGATTAGAAAGTAAATTATAAGAAAGCAACTTTCAATGTATAGTCACAGGTCATATGAGTAATAAATAAATGTATGTATCACTCACCCATATAAATAAACATATAAAAACATCTAAACAACTATAAATGCATATGAAAAACATTTAAATGCATCTAAAAAAACAAACGCCATGGATAGTGAGCATGCATGCAAAAATATAATGATATAGTAGGAATTATCCATTAATGCCCAGTAATATAAAATAAACACGGCTTAAAATTAGTAAGAGAAAGTGTACAGAAAGAGCATATCAAGTACAATGAGAGAGACGAGAGCTGGCCACCAAGTTGGGCATGCCATGGACCAAAGGATAGGAACCTAATTGTTAACTCTCCTGGTTAAATGCAACATATGAACCCACAGTGAACAAAAGGAGTGTAAAATTTAGTACTCAGTTTTTATAAATAAACTGTTATTAATGGAACCTGATCAATAATGACCCTATTACTGCAAACCAATTTTTAAGAAACAAAAACTTCAAGCTTATGTCGTGAGCCCTGCAGACCATTAGCGCTATTTTAGTAGAGGAATATACTGACTATCAAGTAGTCCGATTTATCTATAATGGACATTAACATGAAGGAATAGTACTGAAGACACATATAACTCCACAGGGGCAGATAGCCTTGCAGACCACACTTAAAAATGTTTCCAAACAATTAGCAAAAGCCGGGTAATCCATACTGCTTGGGGGTGTTATTACCAGTTGTGCAGACACTTCGACAACTCAAGTTCCCAGGATCCCATCTTATATTTGATAAGAACAAAACATTCTCTTCAGCAAACAATGCTAATTGGGCATTGAGGAGTAGGAGTACTGGTACCAAAAAAGATTCTCAGAAAACAAACAGAATCACGTCGGTCTGACGTGACTTCAAAGCATGACTATGAACACACTGGAATAAAATCCATATTGAAGTAAGAAAGACAGTGGGACCCATATCAAAGGTCACGTGCATTTACAATAATTTATAAAGCCTGAACAGCTGATCTGCAATTTTAAAAAAAATAAAACTATAAAATCCCGGTGGGGCTATAGACGCGTTACGAAATTGTAATTCTTCAATAAAATACATGATTTTTAAACTATCATGCAATTACATACACAATCTGTGTCTGAACTGGTCTTTTAGTTTTTCCAATGTATATTAATTTGCAAGGGCATAAAATTGCATATATCACATTCACTGTACTACAATTAGTGAATGTGGACAAGGGAAAACATGCCCCAGTTGATGGATGTATGAACACATCTTTAGTGGTGATACATGCGAACACACAGAACATGAGCCGCATTTGAAGTGTCCCAAAGTGGGTGGCTTGCAGTGCGGGATTGGTAAGGCAGAAGGCACCTAAAACTCAAAAGATTCTGATTTCTCTTATATGCTATAGTAAAATCCTGGTCAGCGAAGGCAGATGTAGTTTTAAGAATATGCCACTCCTCCTTAATTATCTGAGAAATTTGTTTTGAAATGGTGGAAAAGAGAAGCAGACAAACAAATGTATCCCTCTTGGGTCTAGTTTTCTTGGCAATTAATGATTTCTGCTCTGTAGCTAGTGCTCTTGAATAGGCCTAATCTATACATTGCTTCGGGTATCCCTTCTCACTGAACCGGTCCTGGAGATCTTGTGCATTCACCTCAAAATCTTCCTGGTTCATACAAATACGTCTAACCCTAAGGAACTGACTAATGGGCAGATTATTTTTTAAGGAAAACTTTGGTAGTGAAGGAATGATTACGGTCAGTCGGCTTGCGGTAAAGATTGGTCATAAACCCTTTGTCTTTTTTGCGTATCATGATGTCTAAAAATGGTATTTCCACCTTGCTGTAGTTAGCTTGAAACTGAAGGTTGGGATCACTGCTTCCATTGTATGCAGATCTATCTCATGCATATTCATTGTGGATATCCTGAAAACCTGACTGACCTGGGGGTCCCAGTGGATTGAGTTGAGAACCACTGTCTTAGCTTGTGGCCTGCTGCAACTGGTCAGCCTCTAGGACATATCATAGCCACTGCCTATTAACATTTGTAGAACATAGATTCACACAGCACAGGGTAGTCAAATTTGTAATAACTGACAAATATGGTGAATTGCCTCTTGAGAATGGAAGTGCATGTCCCTGCTGCTAGGGTGGCCAGTTCGGCTGTAAAAAGATATGTATGTGAAAGCACTGTTGGGCATACATGGGTGCAAAAGGGTTCTAATTGGATCCTTTACCTCTCTCACACAGTGAATTTGGTGTATGCAGGACATTGGAGGCAATAAAATGCAGGTTCCGCACCATGTGGTGCCAGAAGCCTGATGTAATCAGCGCCTCAGGGAGGAGGTTGCTGCAGCTGCAGGTAAGTGAGGCACAGGGCCACCAGGAACAACGGCTGTGATTGAATGGAAGGTCTACACTTGTATATGACATTGAATATGTAGCTTGCACTGAAGTAGAGGTGTGCTGCAGGCCTCAGGGCTCCTCCATATGTGCCATCAGTCACATAGTGGTGATAGAGAACAACTCAGTAAGCATTGCACATACATGGCACTGAAAACTGTCTGCAGAGCGGTCCATACAATGTGTGCTGTCTGTCTGAGTGCATTCCTTTCACATGGTTCCCACATGGACAGCTGTGTCAGATGCACCAGAGACATGGTGCCAATTGTGTCCCCAGGGGCTGTTGTGATGTCACTGAGCGAGGGTAGACTGGCTGAAACCCATGTAAACACTGTGTTGAGTGGTGCTGAGGGCCCATTACAATGGTTGAACGTATGAGGCAAACCTGAAAGCTATAACACCACCCACTGGAGCCCACTCTACTCACACAGCAGCATGTCTGGGGGACATATGTGCAGGTTGTGGAGGAGCAAATGGGTGGTAACATTGGGGAAGCAGGCAGTATGCATGCTCAGTAGGCAGTGTGGTGTGTGTGTGTGTGTGTGTATGTGTGTGTGCTTCCAGGTATCTGCTCTGTCCATCTCCTATAGGTATGATGTTATACCCATGTAATGGGCCACTATCTCTCTTGCTACAGGCAGAGCAGTGGAGGAAATAGCTGACATCCAAAAGTGGAGGGCACAGCTACCAGAGGGTGCACAGGTCTGGCTCCCAGCAGACACAGCACCTGGCAGGCCAGTTCATCAGCTAACCACCCCTGCAGCTCCTTTAAGAGCGAAGGGGAAGGCCCTGGAGGCACAGCCAGCAGGGCAAGAGCCTGAGGCCCTTGAGGAAGAAGAGGATGAGAGCCCAGAGGAGGAGGAGGAGAAGGAGCAGGAGAGCACAGAGGAGGACGACATCGCGATGGAGGAGGAGGATGAGGAGGAGGGTGGAAAGCTGGATGAAATGGAGAAGGTGGGGGAAGAGGAGCAGGAGAGTGTGGGTGAGGATAAGAACATAAGAAATGCCATACTGGGTCAGACCAAGGTCCATCAAGTCCAGTATCCTGTTTCCAACAGTGGATGAGGAGTCACTGTTCCCTGTTTGCACAGGCGATGGGGAGGCTGACACCTGGTTGGCTGAGAGTGAGATAAAGGAAGAGCCTGTGGAGGAGCAGGGGGTATTTGCAGTGCCTGGACAGGGGGAATCGCGGTGCAGGACCCAGGGACAAATGTGAGGGGGCGCTGGGTGTTTCTCGCAGCCCACCCCAGGCCTTAAAAGGCCAGATTGGGGGTCGGGCTGCAGGAAAAACAGAGCTTGGTTGGTGGCCAGGGATCACGGCTCCTGAATGGAGCCACGGTGCCATGGTGATGGGACGCCATGGCACTGCAGCTCCATTCAGGAGCCTGGCTGAGGTAGGGTATGTGACTGGGTGTGCAGGCGAATCAGAATCGGGGCTCGGCCTGCACATCCAGGCCATATACCTGATTCTAATCCGGTGGGAACGTCTAGCCCCCACGGGATCAGAATTAGGTTTACCTCTGTGTGCCCCGCTTCTGATCGGCCACACAGGGGCTGCATGGCCTGAATGGAATAGGCCTCCATGTCAGGTGAGAGACTGTAGATAGCAAAGGTACTCTAGAACTGCATAGCAACTGTACCCAGTGCCTGAACAAATGTGTGTGTTCTGAGGGTTGCACTATCTAGAGGGAAGCAAGGGAAGGCCATTCACAGCAACAGTGCAGACACCCTTGGTCTTAAGTGGGCAAGGGAATGTGGTCTGCCTAGGAGACCAACACCAAGTAACAATGCCATACCCATTTTTCAGTGAACCCATCCTGCAGGCGATATGGCATTTATTATTATTTCTTGACTTATGTTACCAGTAGTATATCCCACTTTATCATTCAATCAATGCAATTAGCAACCAACAATCAACATCCCAACAGGTACCTCAAGACATCAACACATAACACCCACCCTCGAGAGCCTATATTGGCTACCAATAATCCAAAGGATAAAGCACAAGGTCATAACTACGATATACAAAATACTACACTTATGACCTAGATTGGCCACTGTTGGAAACAGGATATTGGGCTTGATGGATCTTGGTCTGACCCAGTATGGCATATGTTATGTCCTTATGTTCTTACACAATTTATCAGCTTCTTGCCTTGACCCTCTAATCAGAACAACTCTTTCAACAAGGGCAAGAAGATCTGCAAACCAAAACCTCCTAGCCATCCCACCCCTCGGGACAAAATGCACCCAGCAAACAAACAACAGAGCTTTCACCCTCTTTGCCCCCCTCAATCTAGAACTCACTCCTGGAGCCCATAAGATCTGCCAAAACATAAAGGAACTGAAGACATTACTAAAGACTCATCTTTTCATTGAACACTACAGTCCCAATGAAACCACATAGCACTCACAAGACAACCAGACTATCACTCCTCAGCTACATGTTAATTCCCCTCTTTTGTTAACTCCAAGTTCGTGACACCCTTAAGTTCTATGTTACTGCAACTCAATTGAGTTTGTTGTTCGTTGTTCTCTGTAAACTGCCTTGACCTAAAGGCGGTATAGAAAACCCATTAAATAAAAATAAATAAATAACAGTGAAACATAACTCTGAAACCATAGCAGGTCCAAAATAGCACTTACATAGCAAATGAATAATGGCTTATAAGGGAAAGGGTAATCTACATTGGAGTAACAGGGAGAGGAGATGAGCAGGAAAAGAGAGAGGATTTGTACAGGATGAATTATACAGCAGTGGTGCATTTGATGCGTGATGGGTTCTCCAGCCCATCACATGCATCATATTCTCAGGGCCACCCCACCAACTGCACCTTCTATCCATCCACACACAGCATTGCAGTGCACACCTATGCTATGCTGTTAGTGCACACAGCACATACTTTCCCTGTTCCCTCTCCCCAGACTGCAGTTCCAGCCATACATAACTGTGCACATAGCAGCAGGCACACACATCTGCAGCCACATATATTTTGGCCTGAGGATATAGAGCCACTGGCCAGTGTACACCAGTGTCATGCTGCAGGGTGCAGCTGCCACGTGCATGCATCATTGATTTCCCATTTACCCAGTTAGCATGAGGTGGACCCACAAAAACTCATATTGCATGTACCTGCGTATCAGGGATATCTGGGTAGGCCCTTCGAATATTGGCAGTTATTATCCTGAATGGCTATGGCGGCTTCCAACAGTGTGTCTTGCCACCAATAACCCAACTTCCTGCGGGGAAATGTTACATGGGGTTCTCTTGTAGGTTTAAATAGGGTGGTCCCCAGCTAAGATGTCATAACCACGTATTTTAAACATCTTACATGAGTAGTTTCTTGTGGCCCTTCTACTATGCCAATTCCCTATGACAGTGATACCAGTTCACTGGGGTGACTGCCCAGCTCGACTTGCTGCCTGCCTTCCTGCACACCTTTCACGGGTCCCGTTGAATCTGATTACTTGCCGTCCTAGTGCCCACCTCTCTGCTTCTCTCATGGCTCCTCCTACTTAGCCTAACCCTAATTAACTGCTGTTGTCTCAGATTGAAATCCCTGCTCATCCATGACCTCATTTCGCAGCACTCCCTAGACCAGTGATGGCTAACCTTTTTGAGCCCGAGTGCCCAAACTGCCGCACAAAACCAAAGAATTTCCTCAAAGTGCCAGCACGTCAATTAAAGCCCCATTTGCATAAGGTGCTTCATTTGCATAAATATTTGCATAATGTTACCATACACTAACTTTTAGTAAACATGCCTCTTAATGAGTATATGGATAAAGAAAGACTAAAAGGTTTCTACATTACTATAATCCAGTACCAACCGCCAGGCACATTAGGAACTACTACAAACGCTGCCCATTAGAACCCATAGCAAACCCGCCGTATCCTAACAGCACTACCAGGACTCACAAAGCACCATACTCTACCTATCAAAAGGCAACACTGCAAATATTAAACCAATACATCTCAGAGAACAACAATACATGACCTACTGGGGAAAGAACAAGTGGCAATGTCAAATAGGAATTATATAAACAGAATACCTCAGCTCAGTTACACATGCAGAACAGACCATCACCAAACAAGGAATCACAATTTAGAAACAGGAAGACAATAATTAAACTGGGAACCCCAAAAGCCAAACTTGGAATATACAACAACACTGTAGAAATAAAACTATATATTAATTTCCTCTTGTACTAAACAAAGCGCAAAAATTAATGATGCACATTTCCCAGAGCTGACATATTCCAGTTAATAAATTCAAAATAAAGAGATATTTTTCTACCTTTTGTGCATTTTTTTTCAGTTGCAATTGTTCCAGCCACTTTCTTCTGGTTTCTTCGTGTCTTCTGCTAACTCTCCATCTGCTGTCCATTTGTCCTTTCTTCTGTCTTCTTGTTTTTTTTTTCCATTCTCTCTCTACATCTGCTTTAACATACTAATCTTTCTCCTTTGGCTCTTTCCTCATTCCTATTTCATCTACTCAAAATTTACCCCTCCATCCTCAATCCCCACTTACTCTCCCAATACCCGGCCAATTGTAGATTTTTTATCCCTCCCACACAAAATATTTTTCCCCTCTCCATTTTACTCTCCCAGCCCCATCCCATTCTAATCCTCCCCCAACACCAGCTCCCTTCTAGTTCCAGCCTCACCCAGCATCCATTCCCTACAAGTACCTCCATCAGCCAATGTACCGTCCTAGCATCCCCCAACCCCAATACCAGTCCTATCACCCACTCCTCAAGCCACTTCCAGTCCTAACCCCCCATCACCCCATTTTCAGTTTAAGCCCCCCCCCATAACCCATTACCAGTCCTAACCCCCCACTTCCAGTCAGCCCCCCATAGCCATTGCCAGTCCTAACCCCCCCATCAGCCCACAGTCCATTACCAGTCCTAACCCCATCAGCCCACCTCAAGTCCTTACCCCTCCCCATCAGCCCATTCTTGTCCCAGCCCCCCCATAGCCCATTATCAGTCCTAAACCCCCCCATAGCCCATTACCAGTCCTAACCCCCGCAGACCACCTCCTGTGTTAACCCCCCAGCAGCCCATTTCCAGTCCTAACCCCACCCAACAGCCCACCTCAAGTCCTAACCCCTCCCCATCAGCCCATTAGCAGTCCTAACTCCCCCCCTAGCCCATTAGCAGTCCTAACCCCCCCTCTCTAGCCCATTAGCAGTCCTAACCCCCCCCCATAGCCCATTACCAGTCCTAACCCCCATCACCCCATTTCCAGACAGCCCCCATCAGCCCACAGCCCATTAGCAGTCCTAACCCCCCCTAGCCCATTAGCAGTCCTAACCCCCCCTCCTAGCCCATTAGCAGTCCTAACCCCCCCCTAGCCCATTAGCAGTCCTAACCCCCCCCTCCTAGCCCATTCGCAGTCCGAACCCCCCCGTCGCCCATGAGCTGTCCTACCCCCCCCTCCTAGCCCATTAGCAGTCCTAACCCCCCCCCTCCTAGCCCATTAGCAGTCCTAACCCCCCCCCAGCCCATTAGCAGCACTGTTCCCTCTAAGCTGTGCGCGTGTGCGCGCGCACACACCTCGCCGAGCGAGCGCACATACTTTACAACAGAGCGCACAAAAATTACGGTTCTGATTCTGATAGAAAACAACACAGACGTCTTAAAACTTTAAAAGTTGTGATTGTAATTACTAGAAATTTTCCACTTCATTTAGTAATCTATTTTCATTTAATTTGATTAAAATCAATGTGGTGTACATACTGTATTCTGACGTGTAGTCAAATTTTAAAGTATATAACTCCAAGTGTCGTTATCTGGCGCACAAAAATTTAACCTTCCTTCAAAAGCTGCACAGCTGATATTTTATGCGCACACAACCTACAGAAAATTAGAGGGAATATTGATTAGCAGTCCTAACCCCCCCAGCCCATTAGCAGTCCTAACCCCCCCCTTGCCCATTAGCAGTCCTAACCCCCCCCTCTCTAGCCCATTAGCAGTCCTAACCCCCCCCATAGCCCATTACCAGTCCTAACCCCCCATCACCCCATTTCCAGACAGCCCCCATCAGCCCACAGCCCATTAGCAGTCCTAACCCCCCCTAGCCCATTAGCAGTCCTAACCCCCCCTCCTAGCCCATTAGCAGTCCTAACCCCCCCAGCCCATTAGCAGTCCTAACCCCCCCCTGCCCATTAGCAGTCCTAACCCCCCCCCCTGCCCATTAGCAGTCCTAACCCCCCATCACCCCATTTCCAGACAGCCCCCATCAGCCCACAGCCCATTAGCAGTCCTAACCCCCCCCCCTCCTAGCCCATTAGCAGTCCTAACCCCCCCTCCTAGCCCATTAGCAGTCCTAAACCCCCCCTAGCCCATTAGCAGTCCTAACCCCCCATCACCCCATTTCCAGACAGCCCCCATCAGCCCACAGCCCATTTGCAGTCCGAACCCCCCCTAGCCCATTAGCAGTCCTAACCCCCCTCCTAGCCCATTAGCAGTCCTAACCCCCCCCAGCCCATTAGCAGTCCAAACCCCCCCCCCCCAACCCATTAGCAGTCCTAACCCCCCCCCCCTAGCCCATTAGCAGTCCTAACCCCCCCTCCCCCCATTTCCAGACAGCCCCCATCAGCCCACAGCCCATTAGCAGTCCTAACCCCCCCCCCCCCTGGCAAATTTAAAAACAGAAAAAGCGGGCTCTGGCTGCTGCCGCGGACGCGGCAGCATGCAGTGTCCCGCGGGGCCCCCTCCGCCCGCTAAGCCCCTCTGCAAGGGCTTTCAGATTCGCGAGGGAGACAGCGTCTCCCTCGCGTCTCTGTTAAGCCCGCAGGGGCTAATGGGAAATTTCCCATCAGTCCCTCGCGTCTAAAGGGGCTGATGGGAAATTTCCCATTAACCCCTGCGGGCTTAACAGAGACGCGAGGGAGACGCTGTCTCCCTCGCGAATCTGAAAGCCCTTGCAGAGGGGCTTAGCGGGCGGAGGGGGCCCCGCGGGACACTGCATGCTGCCGCGTCCGCGGCAGCAGCCAGAGCCCGCTTTTTCTTTTTTTGCGGACCTTCACGCGTGCCAGCTGCAAGGCCTTCGCGTGCCACAGCTGGCACGCGTGCCATAGGTTCGCCATCGCTGCCCTAGACCTTCTGTTTCTGCTGAAACCTGGCTTCATGACGTGGAGGATGGCATCCTCAACTGTTGTGTTCCTCCAGGTTTCACAGATTTCTCCACACCCCGTGCAGGCCACAGCGGGGGTGGTGTTGCCACTATATACCACTCCTCCTTCTCTTTGCAAGTGATGACCACTCCTGCTCTTCGCTACCCTAAGGCCCTGCTTCTTCATCTTGATGCCTCTCCTTCCTTCCACTTCCTTCTCGTTTACTCCCCCCCCCCTTCTATCCCTCCCCACCTATGGGATTCCTTAATACTCTCAATTGCTGAGCTTTCCCTTCCCTCTTGATGATCTTTGGTGATTTCAACATTCACTTTGCTTGTCCTACCAGACCCCGTGACATAGCATTTCTGACCTTTCTCCAAGATCTTTCCCTCATCCAGAACATTACAGACCCCATTTACTCTTCTGGTTATACCCTGAACCTCATTCTCACCTCGTCCGGCCAGCATCCCGCTCTCTCTGCCCTCGCTGCTATTCCCCTACCCTGGTTCGACCATTCATGCATTCTTTTCTCTCTGGAGCTTCCCCTCCCTTCCTCCTCGCTGGTGTCATGAACTTCCTCTTTGTTTTCTCCCCGGTTGTCACGACGTATCATGCCATCCACTCTAGAACAGTTCCCGTCTGCTGACACCATTCTTCCCCTAGACTTTGATACTCTTTCATATGATGCCCAGGTTTCCCTATGGAACTCTGCTCTGCCTCTGCCCTCATTCAATTGGCCCCCCTTTGCCCCATTCAGTCCCATCCCTGCTCATGTCACCACCCTTGATTCCATCCTGGCCTACGTATCCACTGTTCCCATCTTCGCCGTGCTCATCATTAGTGGCTGAAACATTCCGCTCCCCAGTCCCTCTTGTATTTTCATCATTGTCATCAGCACTACCGTTCGCTCCTTCATCATGCCAAACAGTCCTATTACGCAGACCTCATCTCCTCCTCTTCAAATTCATCCCAAGAGCATTATTCTGTTTTATATTCCCTCTCAGTCCCATCTACCACCCCCTTTGCTGTTTTGAATCCCCCTCCTACAGACCCTACTCTTTCTTCTCTGACGTTTTGCCTCTATGTTCCACGTTTCCTGCCTGTCCAGCTCCACTGAACCCCCCATCAATTCCAGTTATCTCCTCGCCCTCCCTCTCTCACAGTTGGTCCTCCTTCCACCCTCTAACCTCAGCCGAGTTATGTAAAGCCATCTGATCTACACACAAAACTACCTGTCACGCAGAACCCATCCCCTCTCACTGGCTGTCTGAACCTGATTTGGCCATCCTTCCTCCTCTCCTCACAATGTTTAATACTAGCCTTTCCTCTGGCACTTTCCCATCACCTTGGAAACACACCTTCATTTAACCCCTGCTCAAGAAACCCTCCCTTGATCTTTCGATTCTGGCACATTGGCATCCTGTCTCTAATCTTCCATTTCTGTCTAAGGTCCTGGAAAAACTGGTGTTTGGTTAACTCTCTTCCCACCTTTCTACTATCCTTACTCTTCATCCTCACCAATCTGGGTTCCGTCCTGGCCATAGCACTGAAACTGTACTTCTGTACATTCCTCCTATGACTCCGGTAGTATTTCTCTAGCTGTCTCCTTAGACCTCTCCCCTGCCTTTGACCTTGTTGACCATCACATTCTCCTTTCCCGTCTCCATGACACTGGCATTCAAGGGACAGTTCTCCATTAGTTCTACTCTTTTCTCTGCACTAGGTCCTTCCCAGTCCTGTCCAACACTTTCTGTTCCACCCCTATTTCTCTCTTAAGTGGTGTTCCTCAGGGTTCTGTCCTGGATCCTCTCCTGTTCAATGTTTTCTTCACCCCACTACTGCTGCTCATCCAACAACATGGTATCTTTTCTTATTCATATGCTGATGACATTATCCTTCTATACCACACCAATCCTGTGGCTCCTGATCTATTATACCTCAACTGCTGCCTCACTGCTATTGGTTCCTGGCTATCCTCAAATTTCTTGCACATTAACCCCTCAAAGTCCGCACCTATCTGGCTCATCTTTGGTGGCCACTGCCTATCTCTGGCACCACTGCTTTCTGATACCCCTATTCCTTTAGTTTCCACAGTATGTTATCTTGGCTTCACCCTTGATTCATCCATGTCCTTCCATGAGCACCTTTCCCTTCTCATCCACCGGTCTTTCTCTGCCTTGCACCAAATCCAAGCCATTCACCCCTTTCTGCCTACCCCTGCTCTCACTGCTCTGGTCCTTTCTCTTGTAATAACATGACTTGACTAACAGCACTCTGGCTGGTCTTCTACAATATCAACTTACCTGTCTTCAACTCATCCAGAACACTGCTGCCCATCTAATCACCTGCACTTCCCGCTAGGGCCACATTACACCCACCCTCATCTCTTTACACTAGCTACCCATTCAGTTCTGCATCCACTATAAAATACTCATTATGGTTCACAAAGTCATTTACACCAGTTCCCCCCAATTTCTTGCCAATCTCATTCATCTCCATAGCTCATGCCACACCCTTCCCGTTCATTCCATTTTAACAGGTTATACCTTCCCTCCGCTTCCCAGGATCATTTACAATCTATCCACATCTCAGCTTTCTTTTTCCTAGGCCACTCACTCTGGAACTCTCTCCCCTTTACCCTCCGTCTTGAACTCTCTTTCAACAAATTCAAAGTATTACTGAAAACCCACCTGTTCTCCCTTGCCTTTGACCTTCCACCACCCATAACGTAATCCCTCCTCCCTTTTCCCTCTTGGGTCACTGCTACCCCTCTTTTTACTGCTTGTTTCTCTCCTGTCCTATAATACTTTGGTGTTCCTTTCTTGTTTCTGGCAGCCTCTTTGTTTATTGTAAACCACTTTATTGCTTATGTACTAAGTGGTATATCAAAAATGTCAGTAAAGATAAAGATCTCCATTCTCCTTGACCTGCAAGGATGTCCGAGGCAGTGAAGCGTACCTGCAAGGTGACTTTCACTCCTTCCAAGACCTCCATGGCCCTGAGGTTGATCATCCAACAGTATGCACCCTGTTTGCATCTGAGAATGCAAGCACACAGCAATGGGGATGGCAGGACATTGCCAGGAGGGTGAATGTGGTCCACTACCATAACAGGGATATGGAGGATCTCAAGAAGAAGTGGTGAGTGGTTTGGCAGGCTACAAAGGAAAAAAGGGCTGCAAATATCAAGCTGCCACCTGAGCGCCAGCAGCAGTTGTGCTCCCTGGAGTAACAAGTCCTGCAATTTATTGATAATGTCATCATCACAGGAGTTGGTGGCTATGATAGATCCACTCCTGCCACACAGGACGGTGAGTTGATCCTGCTCCTTGGCTGATGCGTGACAGGCCAGAATGTTCTGCAATGTTGCACAGGGTGCTGATTTCTGTGCTCTACAGCTGTTGACTGTGTGCAATCTTGCTCCCATCAATGCCTTCCCTCTCCCTCATTCCAGGCCCCAGCATGCTGTCCTCTGTGCCCTCCCATGCCATTTGACCTCCCTCATTGTGCGGCTACAGCCATCCCTGCTCCTTCCCCTTCCCCTCTCTCATGCTTTGACAAGGACTCATATGTGTGGGCTACTGTACCCTTGTGGGTTGTGGGGGTGTATATTGTAGCATGCATCATGACATTTTTTAGCCTAGGGACACCACTGCTGTCCCTTGTCCAATGATAGTATTTCCTCCTGCAGAGGCATGTCAGGGCATTCACACATAGGCAGTATGCCCAATTCTGTCCCAGACATTGATCCCTTCTGTATATCCAGTCTGAACCAGATGAACAGAGGGAATCGTGATTCTGATCCTGCGGGGCACGTCTAGCTCCACGGGATCAGAATCATGAACAGTCCTGCATGTGCAGGCTGGAACTGCAATTCAGTCTGACCTGAACATGCAGAACTGTCCCCAGCTAACAGTCAAGACTTTTCAAAGGAGCCAGAGCGCCATGACGTCATGTTGCCATGGTACCACAGCTCCATTGAAGAGCTGCGATGCCGGCCACTGGAAATTAAAGCTAATTCCCTGCAGCCTGACCCCTGATCTGGCCTCCTACAGCCAGGACGGGCTGCAGGGAATGTCCTGCAGCTCACCTTGCTCATCTGCACCCAGGCATTTAAAAATGACATGCCCATGGAAGTTATTCCACCTCGGAGGTGGAATAACTTCCCCACCCATGTCCTCAGCCCTGGATGTACAGGGCTGACATTGGAATCGGCCCTGTATGTCCAGGGCCAGTGCCCGCCCCTTCCCTGCCCCCATCTAACTTCCCTGCACAACCCGCGGGGAAGTTAGTCATGGCCGGGTGAAGGCACGAATAGCGGGGATGGGCCGTCCATCCCTGCTATTTGAGGCACAGAATAACACCCAGTGTGATTCATACCTGCTAAGTAGAGTTGTAGAGAGTTATGATAGAGGGTTACATCCCCAAAGTAGATATTATGGTGTGCTTCTGTATGCACAGGTGCAAGGAACAACAGGCCTATCTACAGTATGTGCTCACCATGCCCTGGGTATGTATACAGAGGTGAGCATATAGTGTAGTGTATCTCCTCTCACATGTGTCCTGCTTGTTGGGGTGTACCTGGTTAATAACTGGCTGCCAGTGTGGGCCTTTGCTGGAGGAATGTGAGGCAGGCAGATTCACTGTTTTCTGATGTGCACACTGATGATGTGTGTCACCTCTCCACTGTTTGAAGCACACTGAGACTGCACCTCGGATACCTATCTGGTGTTGGGAGACAGTTGATATGACAGTGAGCCTCAATGGGTGTACCTGCCCTTCTTTTATCAGGGCTGGTGGACACTCAATGCAGGACCTCTCCAATTTCTGTGACTACTGCTAAGGCTTGACCTGTGTCAGTATTGCTCTCCTACAGACTAGCCAGTAGCCAGACCATCCCAGCCTGTAGATACTCAGGGAGGTGGAGCTCCTTGTTCTGCAGCAGAAGACTGCCCAGAATGCAGCACAGCACATTGTGGTTGCAGGGGAAGAGGAGCTGGCCCCAGCTGAGCCTGCTGCAACTGAACTAGAGTTCCCAATCTCCGGAGACCCTGCTGACAGTGACCCTGATGATGCCAAGCTGCAACTGCTATGACAGAGGGCACAGATCCTGCAGTCCATCGAGGGCATACATTTTGAGCTCTGCAACATCAGGCAGGAGATGCAGGTGGCAAACCAACTTATGCTGGACCACCATATGACGGAGCAGCATCACAGGGAGGCCCAACTTTAGCCGATGAGGGAGATGGCAGCTTACATGGCAACAATAGTCAACACATGTCAGCAGCTGTTGGCATCCCAGCAGGCCCAGAATGTTGGTGCTGGGCAAGGGGGCACTCTGGTTGCACCTCCGGATAGCACAGAGCCAGGTGAGATGGGCTACCTGACTGGGAAGGATACAGCAAGCACAACCTCTGACACAGCTCCACTGTGATGCAGTGCCTGTGTTCCAAAATATCCAGGGCTAAGCCATGAGCCGGGGAGGTGGGGGTGGGAAGAGGGCACCTTAGTTCTGTTCATCACTAATGTAGAATAAATTTACTCACATGCACTAGAAGGTTTCACAAATGAGTCTGTTTCTTCTGGCGAGTGCTAATGCCAGCTGCTATTGGTTTCCCCTCTGCACTCCTTCCTCATCAGCAGCCTCTGCAGCATTTATTTATCTATTTTATTTAAAACATTTTTCTATACCGCCCCTTCCAGAGATCAGGGGCGGTTTACATTGCAACTTAACAATATACATCCGTCCCCTCTGTCACTTCATCTTCAGTATTGGGGGTGCCACGCTTCATAGCAAGATTATGTAGGATGTAGCAGGCTGTGAATATACTGCCCACACATTCCAAGCTATACAGCAGCTCTCCCCCTCAGCAGTCTAGATATCTAAAGCGACTTTTGAGTACCCCAAATGCCTATTTCACTGCTGGTGAGCCTTATTGTACTGGTCCTCCTGTGGGGACTGCTGGTGGTGCAAAGGTGTCAGTAGCCAGGTTCTGAATGGGTATCCATGATCACCTGTGGAAGCAGGGGGACAGGCACACATCAGTACAACAAATGTGCAAGATGTGCAAGGACTAGTGGGGTGGACTGATGGACATATTGATTGTGCCCTTCAAAGGACATTGACATGTGGGCAAGGCATTCTGGTGACAGTTCCTTGTGAGTCATGTGCAGCATGTAGGTGCTTGTCTGATGCTCGGGGTCCTGGAGTGTCTCCAGAATGCTTTGCTCATGCACATTCTTGGTGACAGCTCTGTTCTGTTTGTATTCACACCTGTCCCCTACAACTGTTGAGTGGTGTTCCTCCTGTGACTGCATCCTCTATGGGTATCCTCTCATCCTAGCCCTTCAGATCTCCCATCAGACTATGCACCTGTGTTGGGCATCTCAAATTCAATATGCACACTTGCATAGATCCCATTCTGGGTCCTCATCACAGGGTTGCATGCATTACTCAGTTTCCATCACATTGCCTCACACCTGTGTCCACTCACTGAGCAATCATGCATCTCCAAGGTGTCCAATGTCTCCTGCTTGTCCCAGACCTGACTGTGAAAGGATGAAGGCATCGTGGCAGAAGCCTAGGAACCTGGCACATACATTGGTGATTATTTGCCAAACAGTAACAGAAGCGAGGGACATCTTGAACAATTTTCAGAAGACTGTGTTCGTGAGAAAACGAGCTCAATTTAAAGTAGAGAAAGCAATGGGACCGGATGGGATACACCCTAGAATACTGAGGGAACTTGGGGACATTCTAACAGCTCCACTGACTGAACTTTTCAATGCCTTGTTAGAGTAGGGAGTGTTGCCAAAGGACTGGAGCGAGGCTCATGTGGTGCCTTTACACAAAAGCGGAAGTAGTGATGTGGTTGAAAATTTCAGGCCGGTTAGTTTAACTTCGATGGTGAGTAAATTATCGGAAACACTGCTGAAAGAGAAAATATGTTTATGTTTATGTTTATTACATTTGATATATCGCTCAAGCCAAAGCATCAGAGTGGTTTACAATATTACATAAAAGTTACAGAAAATATGAAAAGAACGCCATTAATTAAATAGGACAGAATAAGAGATACAGTGATAGTTAAAGGAATAGAGGAGACAAGAAGAAATGCTCCACATAGCATCTGAAGAAGTAGATATCATACTGGAGTCCAGCGGATTATGGGATCCGAGGCAGCGTGGATTCACCAGAGGCAGGTCTTGTCAGACAAATCTGATTGATTTCTTTGACTGGGCGACCAGGGAGTTGGACCGAGGGAGAGCCCTAGATGTGGTGTATTTAGACTTCAGTAAAGCCTTTGACACTGTTCCTCACAGGCAACTTATAAACAAACTGAGCACCCTAGGGATGGACCCTAAAGTTACTGCTTGGGTTAGAAATTGGTTGGGTGGGAGGCGACAAAGAGTACAAGTAAATGTAGCTCACTCTGAGGTCAAGGATGTTACCAGTGGTGTGCCCCAGGGATCTGTTCTTGGTCCAATTCTTTT
This sequence comes from Ichthyophis bannanicus, assembly GCA_033557465.1. Classification (NCBI taxonomy): domain Eukaryota; kingdom Metazoa; phylum Chordata; class Amphibia; order Gymnophiona; family Ichthyophiidae; genus Ichthyophis; species Ichthyophis bannanicus. The sequence continues at coordinate 261,836,741 of CM066035.1, forward strand.
CAACATCTTTGTTAGTGATATAGCAGAAGGGCTGTCGGGTAAGGTTTGCCTCTTTGCAATAGAGTAGACACCCAGGAAGGTGTAGATAACATGAGGAGGGATCTAGCTAAGCTTGAAGAGTGGTCTAGAATTTGGCAGCTGAGATTTAATGTTAAAAAATGTAAGGTCTGGGCTGCAGCAATCCAAGCGAGCAATATAGTATACAGGGTGAAGTACCTTTGTCCACTAAAGAAGAGTGGGACCTAGGCGTGGTTGTGTCTGATGATCTTAAAGTAGCTAAACAGGTAGAAAAGGCGACGACAACAGCTAGAAGGATGCTTGGGTGCATACAGAGAGGAATGGCTAGCAGAAAAAAGGAGGTGATAGTACCTCTGTATAAGTCTTTGATGCGACCTTATTTAGAGTATAGTGTGCAATTCTGGAGACCGCACCTTCAAAAGGATGTGAACAGGATGGAGTCGGTGCAGAGGGTGGCTACTAAAATGGTTAGTGCTCTTCATTATAAAGCATATGAGGACAGACTTAAGGATCTTAATATGTACACCTTAGAGGAAAGGCGGGATAGAGGTGATATGATTGAGATGTTTAAATACCTCTGTGGCATAAATGTTCAGGGGGAGAGCCTCTTTCAATTGAAAGCAAGTTCTGCTATGAGGGAACATTGGATGAGGGTGAAGAGGGATAGATTCAGGAGTGATATGCGGAAATATTTCTTTATGGAAAGAGTGGTGGATCCGTGGAATAGTCTCCCAATGGAGGTGGTAGAGATGAGGACAGTAACTGAATTCAAAAAAGCATGGGACCAACACAGAGGATCTCTAAAGGAAAAAAGGGGACTGTTGTAGTTGTTGATATGAAAGGACAGACTAGATAGGCCATGTGGTCTTTTTCTGCCATCATATTTCTATGTTTCTATGTTTCTATTAGTATGTTGGCATCTATCACCACTTGCACGTTCATGGAGGTGCAGTTGTGGCGATTTCTGTATGCCCTCTGGTCCAGACGTGGTGGATGCAGTCTATAACACCGATGACTGATGGAAGCCTGCTATGTCACAGAGTGCCTGCATCAACTGCTGTCTTTGCTCAGGCATGGTGGAGAAGGTAATGTAGTTTCCCATTCTTCTCAGCAGGGTGCTAGTAACAGCATCGATGCAGTGGCATGTGGCAGACTGGGTGATGCCTGTAGTAGCTTTGATAACATGCTGGAAGCTTCCTGTAGCCAGGAACCCCAGTGCAGTGGTGACCTTCATGCCACTGGCAGTATCTGACTTCGGGCAGTGGCTGGCTCCACATCCTGGCACAGAATTCCATACAGCTCTGTGATGGTGGCACTGTTCCGGTGATACCACTGGCACACCTCCTCCTCTGATAGTGAAAATAGGTGATCCTAGGTCTGTAGACCCGTGGGGTACGGTACGTGCGCCTGTAGCGCTGGGTCGCTGACCGCTGCTGTTGCTGCACATTCTGCTGCTTCCTTCTCTGTGCCCTGGCGCATCAGTGGTGTCCCGCCTCAATAGCAGTCTCAGCAGTCCCCACATTGCACGGCCGGTTCCTGTCCATGGTTAGTTCAGCTGCACGGGTTTGCCGACAGCGCTCAGTGTGTCCTATGTGGCAAAAACCCTGACCTAGGCTTATGCGGTTTATGGCATTTTAGGCTACCACACTATGCTGTTGAATATCGACATAAAACATGTATGTCAAAGCCACACCCCATTACGCTCCATTACACTCTCATGGATTTCTGGTTACTACAGACAACAGTGCTTGGATTTTGAACAATACCCATGTATGTGAAGATGCCGTATAGCAAGTTATGGCCTACATATGCGGGTAATGCTGCTTTTCTGGTGCCTTACGACACCTAAGGCTTCCAGAATCAGGCCCATAACTTTTAAGCTCTTTAAGATGAATTTTCAGCTGAAAATTTAGGATCCTAAATTTGGCTTAAGATAGGGCACAAATTTAGGAGCCTAATTTAGGGCCTGAATTTAGGAGTTCAGCTGAACTGATTAACTGAAAAAAAAGGAAATAAGACTTGCCCAAGGCCACAAGGAGTGCCAGAGGGATTTGAGCCCTGGTTTTTCTGGCTCTAGGCTGCTACCCTGACCATTAGGACACTCCTCCACTGGTAAGAGGTCTGTATTAAAGACTAAATCTAGGATATTGTTCTAAAATAGTCTTGATTCTATTAGAACCAAAGTACCCATTATGATGAAAATGGTTATAAATGTTGGGTGTATTTATCTCCCTTTCTATAGAGACCAAATTAAAATTCTTTTATCCTCCTTTAGCTAATGGGAATGAGAGCCTGAGGAATTTCTAAAAGCATTTTCTCCCATTCTGTATCTATGTAAAAAGTTTTTGAAAGACAACAAGGTCCTAACATGTCAAGGTATGTTATTTTTTCATACTATAGTGATGAACCTTTCAACTTAGAGCTTAATAAAAACTATGGCAGATGAAACAGAATAAGTCAGATACAGTTTTCCGTCTTTGAACTGCTCATAATAAATTTATTTCATTCTAATAGATGTGTCTGTTTATTAGCATAACATGGTAACATAATGGATGAGGACTGGTAAAGACCATTGTAGCTTATCCAGTCTCCCCAGTAGAGTTGTTAGGGCAGTATCTGCTGAGTGTTAGAGCAACAGCAATGTTTATGGACTATCTCTTCCCTACAAAGAAGCCTATTTCCCAAACTATTTTGTTCAAAGACCTCCAAAGAGGAAAAAATATTTCGAAAACAGGGCCTTAAAAGCAACAAATTCCAATTGTATGCTGTTTCTAGAGGCAGTCAGGAAGCCTAAATCTGAGCCAATGCAGTATATTTCGCTAGCCAAGTCCACAAATGACATGCCTTCTTCTGAGGATTTATACTTTTAAACTAGTTCAGGTAAGGAAGGGTGCTCTATAAAATTTCACCCAGCTGTTCTGTTTTTTTTTTGTTTTTTTTTAAACATTGCTGTTGTTAAGAGCTGTCGAGTCAATGTTGACCAACTGGATAGTTGTCCTTGTTGTGACTGTCTTCTGGGTTTTCTTGTCAGGGTGTGACCAGATGTCGATTGCCAGGCCTTTCTTCCATATAGTATGCCTACAGCAGCTGGTATTCTAAGGTGATCTCCACTTCAAGTACTAATTAGGCCCAACTCTCCTTAGCTTCTAAGATCAGCTACAGAGTGGCATGGTCACTGAATTCATTAGCTTGGCTTATTTTGTTTCGCTAGTGAATTTTCTTTAAATGTTTTACTATTTATAATTGCCACTTCCAGCAGGAAAGCTCTGCCACTCTCACCTCAGTACCCTCCCTAGAAATTCAAGGGACTACTAGCTAGAGAATGTCATATGTTGCTGCCTCCATCACTAAACCTGCATGGTCATTACCAGCCGTGGCTGGCAACAAGATAAGAAGCTCAACCACTGGCAGGGGTTACTCTGCAAGGGCTAGATCCAAAGGGAAGCGCCCCTTTGATGCCTCTTGAGGTACATTGAGGAAGCTCTGAGGGCCCACAGATGGGAAGTCAAGTAGGAATGTTAAGCTTATTTAAGTTATTAGATATTATCATCTATGGAAGACATGAACAGAAACAGAAATAGTCAAAGTTCTGTAAGAATTAATCTAATCATGAATGTTCAGTGAGTTCTAAATCATCATTTACGTATGATTTTTTTTTAGATAATAATTTAGATAGTACATATATTATGCCCCACACTAGTAAAGCAGGTTTGGGCCTCAGTAGTGGTGCAGGGCACCACGCTAGGTACAGGGGAGCAGGGACAGCCGTTCTCCTTAATTTGGCATAGCTCTCTGTGGTAGTGCGGTCATGGGGAGTAACTACCACCACCCATTGTGCTAGTGGTAGTTGCTCACACCAAGGGTTTTCAAGGCCCACAGTAGTAGTGCCATGGCAGCAATGCCTGTGTCCCACCTAGGCACTGTCCAGATGTACGCTGCCCAGGTAGCACAGATTTTTTTAGCCTTTACAATGTGGTTCCAAAAACTACGAATGTAGCGTGCTTTAGTAAACTATCCTCATAGCTTACTGCTATAGATCAAACCATTCTGTCTTAGGTGTCCAAGTGGCTGTTACATTTTCTCCCAGTCGTGATTATTAGAAGCAGGGTGGGGGGGGGCTGCCAATCTTAGGGATTCTTTCTTAGAAGGAAAGGCAGAAATTCACCAACTTAAGAACACTGCGGGGGGGGGGGGGGGAGGGGTGTCATTCTGAGCCGTGAATAGTAGGGATGGATGTACCATTGGCAGCTCTTTTGTCTTCACCATTGTGAAAATGGAACATGGAGTGAATGTGGCCATTTTAAACATTAGAGCCATCATGCATTGGTTGATTCAAGTCATGTGAGTACAGACAATTGATCACAGGTGCATCTAATTTTACTGCAATGAGAATGTGGTTCTTCTGTTCAAACTGATTTGAATTGTTTATCAGGGTGCCAATAATCATGTCCTCACTCCAACAAAACCAAAAAAGAGCTCTTTACTCCCAACATCAGGTGTGAAGAAACAGGTAAACAAAGGTGAGCCGGTTGATATAGCGTATTGGGATTTTCAGAAAGTCTTTGATAAGGTCCCTCATGAGAGACTCTTGGCGAAATTAAAAAGTCCTGGGATAGGAGGCAGTGTACTATTGTGGATCAGGAACTGGCTTTAAGATAGAAAGCAGAAGTTAAGGCTAAATGGACAATTTTCCCAATGGAGAATGGTGAATAATGGAGTACCTCAGGGATCTGTGCTGGGTCCACTGCTTATTAACATATTCGTAAATGACCTGGAAATGGGAATAACGAGTGAGGTGATCAAATTTGCAGATGACACAAAATTATTCAAAGCTGTTAAAACCCAAGAGGATTGTGAAAAACTTCAAGAGGACCTTGATAAATTAGAAGACTGTGCGTCCAAATGGCAGATGACATTTAATGTGGCAAGTGCAAAGTTATGCACCTAGGAAGGAACATCCCAAACTATGGTTACATGATACAAGGTAACACCTTAGAAACCACCACCTAGGAAAAAGATTTAGGAGCCATCATGGATAATACGTTGAAACCCTTCGCCTAGTGTGCAACGGTGGCCAAGAAAGTTAATAGAATGCTAGGTATCATAAGGAAAGGAATGGAGAATAAAACAAAGGCTATTATAATGCCTCTGTATTGTTCCATAGTTTGAGCGCACTTTGAATATTGTGTGCAATTCTGGTTGCTGTATATTAAAAAGGATATAGCGGAATTACAAAAGGTACAGAGCAGAGACACCAAAATGGTAAAGGGGATGAAAGGATACCCCTATGAGGAAAGGCTTAAAAGGTTAGGGCTCTTCAACTTGGAAAAGATAAGGCTAAGGGGAGATATGATAGACGTCTATGAGTTAATGAATGGAGTGGAACAGGTTAACGTAGATCGGTTGTTTACACCATCAAAAAGTACAGACTAGAGGACACACAATGAAACTACAATTTCCCATTTAAGAGTGGAGGAGTGGCCTAGTGGTTGGGGCAAGGTACTTCAGGCCAGAAGGTCAGGGACTCAAATCCCACTAGAGGACAGCAACCTTGGGCCGGAAGGACTGGGGTTTCTAGTCCCACAGGTGCTCCTTGTGGTCTTGGGCAAGCCACTTAACCCTCCATAGCCCATGTTCCCTGTAAAATAGTTATCTCCAAGTTATAATGCCCTGTTCAATGTAATTTCAGTTTGTTCAATGTAAACCACACTGATGCAGAATAGCACGGTATATAAGAGAATGTAAATAAATAAATGAGAGAAAATATATTTTCACTCAACGCGTAATCAAACTCTGGAATTCATTACCGGAGGATGTAGTAAAAGCTGTTAGTGTACCTGGGTTTAAAAAAGGTTTGGACAAGTTTCTGGAGGAAAGGTTCATAAACCATTGTTAAAGAGGACCCGGGATCCACTGTTTACCTGAGGACGAGCATTGTGGAAGCTGTGGACTTTGAGTACCTGCCAAGTGCTTGTGACCTGGATTGGCCACTGTGAGAAACAGGATACTGGGCTTGATGGACCTTGGTCTGACCTAGTATGACATTTCTTATGTTCTTGTGATACTTCTGGACTGGTAGCTCTCTGCTGCTGGTGAGTAGAGGACCTTTCCCATATATACCAGTGATTCCCAAAGTGGGCGGCACAGCCCCCAGGGGGCCATTGGGCTAATCTAGGGAGGTGTTGAAAGAAAAGGTGGCAGTGTGGAGGAATTGCACTGCCCTATGGGGGTGTTGGAGGGATAAGCACAAAGAAATTGATTCCAAATTGCTGAACGTGGGAATTTAAGGCTCCTACTCAGTAACTTTAAACCAGACATTGAGAAACTGGTATCGCTTCATCAAGCCCATCCATCCCATTAAACATGTTCAATAGATAGAGTAGGTACACTATTTTATTAAAATTGTTTTTAAAAAATGTTAATTGCTTTTATGTTGTAAATTAAATACAAATTTAAATGCCATCATTAATGTTATTAAATGATACTGTTTATGTTATTAATTAAAGAAAAATGTTTATCAAAATTTTGAATGATTTGTTTTGAGTAATAGCTCCACTGGATGAGAGTTGGGGGGGGGGGGGGAAGAGGTGGCCCTGTAATAAATTTATGGAACCAAGGGGACAGCATGCTGAAAAAGATTAGGAATGAATCATATAGACTGTCTTAGGTGATATGGAGGGGAGGTGTAGCATAGTGGCTAATGCAAGCACCTAGTATCCAGACAATCAAGAGTTTGATTCCCACTGGCACCCCCTAGGGCTTAGGCAAATCACCTTACCTTCCATAGCCTTGGAAGAGAAGGCTTCTCAATCTATTGTTGATGATGATACATTGTCAAAAAATACCCAGAGGCAGTTGGGATGACACAAAAAAAAAAAAAATCTGATAAATACCCAGGTGGCCCTAAACCTTGCTTCACTGTTGTTGTTAAGTGCCATCAAGTTGGTGTCAACTCATGGCAACCCTCTGGATAGTTGTCCTAAATTGTTTGATCTTCAGTCAGGTGTTTCATTGTTGACAGACTGGCACCCATAGCTGCTGTGCTCCATCTCACTGCTGGCCTTCCTCTTTTGCGTTGACCTTCTACCTTGCCAAGCATGATGTCTTTCTCTAATGATCTCTTTCTTCACATGATGTATCCAAAGTATGAAAGTTGAAGTCTTCTCATCTGAGCTTCTAAAGAAAGCTTAGGTTTGATCTCCTCTAGTACTGAGTGGTTTGTTCTTTGGGCAGTCCATGGTATATGCAATATTCGTCGCCAGGACCATAATTCAAAGGCATCCATTTTCTTCCTGTCTATCTTTTTCACTGTCCAACTTTCACATCTATATGTTATTGAAAATGCCATGGCTTGAACAAATCGAATCTCTGTATGGAGAGAGCCATTTCTGCTCTTGAGAATCTTGTCTAGGTCCTTCATAGCCATTCTGCCAAGAGCAATGCGCCATCAGATTTGCTTCACTGTACTCAGAATAAACTGAACTGTGACTTTTCTATTAACCAGTCCCAAACCACCTTATGATTAAAAACAAGACTGATGCAAAAAGCCAGTCTCTCATACAATGCAAAACAGGTATCCATTCCGTGATATATATCAAACAAGGTAATGAAGGGAATCATCGTACAAAGACGCAAATGAATAATGTGAAAGGGGTTAAGGTTCAGTACCTGAGTCCTTATCCAGGAACCATCTTATATGAGTCTGAGGGGTATGCTTACTAATCAGCCCCATTGAATTCAATGGGGCCATGGCTCCGATATTGCAAAGAAGCCGCTACCATCAATTAGTAAACATACCCCTAAGCAATTTATTAGTCAGAAGCTCTTCTCCCATTTTTGACAATATAGAGCAAACTCTGCAAAAGAAAGCTTCATGGATATATCATGGTCCTATAAATGAGAAAACAGGAGTTATGAAATCTGGAGTCCAACTCACCTACTTACTGTGTGCTGAATGCCCTTTTTGGGCACAGACATACATAGCCCCAAGAGATTTTGGGGGTCTTTCACTTAATGCCACCAAGGCTTAGCAACACACGTTAGGGGCAAAGCTTTCATGTTAGCTGTTGGGGCATGACCAGTATGTTCCTGGCAGCCAGTGCCAGCGCAAGGAGACGAGGTACCCTAGGTGAACCTCACCCCTTGTATCCCCCTCCCCCTCTCTGGCACCCATTGCCACTGCTGACACCCCTCTCTTGGACCTGCAGTGGTGGCAATGACCTCAAACAGCCCCATGGCACTTACCTTGCAACTTCGACACCATGGGGCTTTTTGCTTTCACTCCCTCCGATGCCCATTTCCTGTCTGCAAACAGGAAGTCAGCATTGAGCAGTCAAAGGGGGAAGAAGTAAACAGCCCCACAGATGTAAGGTAAGTGCCATGGGGCTGTTTTCAGCCATTGCTGCCACTGCAGGACCCACAGAGCAGTGGCAGCAGTAGCAATGGACCACCCCAGGATCATTGGCATTGCAGGTGGCTGCCGAGCTCGCAGGATGGTTGCACTGTCTCTGCAGGCAGCTAATGCACAACTGGGTACCGTAATGAGTGGCAAAGTAATGTGGGTGGACCTAACGACACCCATAAAGGTGCTGTTAGGTGATTCCATGCTATGTGTCATGTTAACTTCATTTATGCACTGATGTGTTCACCATGCCCACGCTCTAGCTCTAACCCTCCCACTCTCAACATTGGCATGCGAGTGCCACTTAGGGGCTTGTTTACAAAGCCGCGGTAGTGATTCGCGATCGTTATCGGAGCCGCGGCCCCATTGAAATCAATGGGGCCGCGGCTCCGATAACGATCGCGAACCGCTACCGCGGCTTTGTGCATTTCAGCAATGGATAGCTGGAATGCCCCATGCATTAGGCTTCATTGTGGCACTTACCACTTGCTAAAACATGAGTTAACTATTGGTGGCTTTTAGTAAAAGGGCCCCCTAGTTATGAGGTGGGGACTAGTGGTCTGACTTTGGTACCTAGGGACCTGCATTTAAGTACCCTCTGGTACTCTTCTGAAGACCTCCTTACCCTCCACCCACACCTTGTGTTTCCTTTTAGTTACAAATAATTGGGTAATTTTTCTTATTAACCTTTTTGTTTTGTTTGTTGTTTTTTTTGTTTTTGTTTTTTTGCTTTGCCCCCTTGGTCTTCTGAAGCTTTGAATACCATGTCAGGACTCCAAAAATACACTTCCGAGTCATAGACTATTTTTTCACATCTTTAACAGCAAAATGGGTTACGGTCCCCATTTGGATTAAAGTCGCTGTAAATATCCAAATCTTTTTCTCTCCCGTCTACAGCGCTGCGTTATTGTTAGTTTAACTATATGCGAATCGGAGGAATAAGCATTAAAAATAGAGCAATAGCAACCAGAAAGTCACCTAAAGAGATCATGAGTAGAGAATATGATATGTATTTTCAGAAAGATGTTATTCTATAAATCTCAGTGCCTACTATAATGGAAGTTATCCGAGGCTCAAATCACACAGTGGAATAACGCGAAAATGCCACAGGGAAAGATGCACAAAGTTTA